>MLGG01000028.1:0-67018 GCA_030868995.1 Colletotrichum melonis | reverse complement strand
ATCCTTTGTCCGTATGTTTACCCAACGGGCCCCGTATCCTGAACATACGGGCTCCGTATTCTGAAAGGACGGGGTCCGTATCCTTGGCGTACGGACCTTCTTATCTCTTATCGTCACGTGACTTGTCCCATAGTTCTTCCGTTCCGTGGGAGTCACCCTGTGTTCCCATGCTCCTGCATATATGATGTGCCGCGGCCGCCGCAAGCCTGCGGGGCGGGCCCTGGTCTTGGTCATGCATGTTGGGTCGTAACACAATCCGCCGGGGCCGTACTGTGTATTATGTATTGGGGAAAACTGGGTATATTGCGCTCTATACCTAAGTACTAATTAAAATTAACTGACTCGACCGTTGTCTCCCTTTTATTAATAGCTCCCGACCTTCCGCTGCCCGTTTAGAGGGCGAGCTATACCTACTCTAACGTATATAAGACCTCTTAGTACTAGCCCGCGTGGGCGGCTAGATCCCATATTATATACTCCTTCTCGTTAAGGGTTAGGGGGCCCCTTATATATTCCTTTATATTTATAATATAGCCCGTATTAAAAGAATTTCTAATTCCGTAGAGTATAATTTCTAAACTAGCATTAATATATTAAATCTTAACGTCCGTATTAACCTAGCTATTTATAACGTTCGTATTATTACCTAGCTAGATTCCGTATTATTAAAAGGTACTACGCTACTCTTTAAGCATACTTACGTTAGCTATAATAGCTAGGGCGTCGAGGGGGCCTAATCTATCGAGCCCTAGAGGGGGGGACCTATCAAGGGGTATCTTTAGTAGAGTAGTAGTTTATATATTAATAGGTTCGTTTAATAGGTTTATTTAGTAGATTTGTTTAGTTTAAATAGAGCTTTAAGTAATATTAGAAGTAATAAGGATAAAAAGAATCTTTATAAGCTTTGCTAGATATTAGCCCTTTTAGCCTTTTTTTTAAAAAACCTCTATATTATTATTAAAGTTCAGAACCTTTATAATTAAGGGCCGCCTCTAACCTTTGCGGCCGACCTTTACTATTAACCTTTCTAACTAGCGCTACTACGTAAAGGGTAGCTTACTTATCCCGAATTATATAGCGGTTTTTATATTAAAATTATTATATTGCGTTAAGCGCGTACTTAGGGTACATTGCGCGTATTATATAGTTAAAAAGTATACCGTATTATATAATTTCTTTTAAAAGCGTGATCTTATTAAGGTCGATCTTTTGCGTCTATAAAGCCGGAAAAAAAACCACTATATATATATATATATATATATATATATATATATTTTAATATTTTAAATAAAGTTAATATTTAAAAATTAATATTTAAAAATAAGCCTCTTATTAAATTTTAAATATAAATAATATTAGGTTAAAATTAGTTCTAAATTATATTAAGATTATCTTAGAATTAGGTTAGCTAGACCCACCTCTTCTTCACGGGCCAATCAGAAGAGCGCTTAGGT
Organism: Colletotrichum melonis; assembly: GCA_030868995.1. Classification (NCBI taxonomy): domain Eukaryota; kingdom Fungi; phylum Ascomycota; class Sordariomycetes; order Glomerellales; family Glomerellaceae; genus Colletotrichum; species Colletotrichum melonis. The sequence continues at coordinate 65,564 of MLGG01000028.1, read as the reverse complement.
CACGTCCTTTTTCCTTGGTCAGGTCAGGTAACCGGGGGGGCCACAGGTCAGTTTACCTGTGTTCACTCCCCGCCGTGGTCAGGTCAGCGGGCAGTCAGCTACTTGTGGGGCGTACCGGACATCTCCCGCGCATGACGGCATTTGCACTGCACCCATCTCAGGGAAGAAGCCGAATATGACAAACTGCGCTACGATCGATGGAGTTCCAAAAGTGGTGTCCATGAGCCTGCCTCAATCGAGCGATGGTCCTGCGCGGCTCTCGTTAACGTTGAGAGTCGCAATAGTTGCACTTTACTTTCTCGAAGACAACCACGCGGGCCACCCAGATATCGATCAGGGACACCCCATTTGACCACGGCACTTCAAGCAGACACCTAATGGGCTACCAAGCCACCACAGCCACCTCCGCGCGCAGGTCACGAGGCGCCGGCTGCTAAGAGGAATTTCGAACCTAAAAAGTGGTGCTGATGGATGCTTGGTTTCTCTAAATGTATAGTATGCCTGGCACACAGTGCTAGGTACTGCTATAACTGTAGAATATTAGACATTGTGGGTGGGTAGTTGGTGCCCATCTTCTCAGTCTGCCTGGGAACATAATGGTCTGCAGATAACGCGCCTCCGATTGAGTCTCTCCTCGTACGAGAGCATTCAAGTTAAATTGAGATGAGCGAAGAGGGATGACCTTCATCCCGAATTCCCTTTTCGCTCTGCTCTTTATGATTGGTCCTCACAACAGGCATATTCGAAGCCAGACACGTTGCGAGCGGAAACTGACTATTGGGAAGGGGACAAACCTTGCACTTTCTAGGAACCTGAAGGTAGATTTGGTTACTTAAGGTACCTAGCCAAAGCTTCAGGCCTCGCCCGTCACAGCAGTAACAGATGACGAAGACACCGGCTCTGAGAGCAGCGATAGAACCTGAGCGAGAGAAGAGCTCTTGATCGAAGGCATCCGCCTTTATGGAAAGGGGAACCTTCACATCGAGGGCCTCGGTGGAGGGAGGCGCTGAAACGCTCTCCACTGGCACGAAGCCACCGGATTGCAGCAGTAGAAATCAGCTGTGGCTGGGCAGTGTGGCCTGTTGTGGCGGCCTCTGCTTGGGCGGCAGGCACGAGGACAGGAACCCTTTGATAAGGTACCTTAACAGAAGGAAGGGAGGAAGGTGCGTCTGCCCTTCCAACTCCCTCCTTATCGAATACCTTTTCCGCCTGCAACAGTCTCTTAAGCAATACGACACTTGAGCAAAAGTTTTATTAATCGGAATGGTACCTTTTCTATTCGAGAAGTCCAGGGGAGAACGTGCATTTTTGGCAGGAAAAAATGGTGTTCTGAGGAGGAATTCGTGCGCTGGTGCGGGCGTGCACGACGCACAAAGGCAGGCAGGCGGATTCGAAAGCTTGTGACTGCTGTACTCAGCGGTGCTCCATGTTGAGGGCCATGGGGGGGTTTTCCCCTTCTTCCTTCCGCTTCTCGAAAGCTGCCCGGATTTTGCCACGCTCTGCTCTGTGTGGACACGCGACGCGCTGCACCACGCCCATCGCCCCCATACAAGATGCAATTTGCTTGGGTGATGCCTATTATCTTAAACAACACTTGAGCGACTTCTCTTTTCACTCGTTGCATGTTGTTGAGGGGGAGGGGGGTCTATCTGCGAATCTAAGCTGAATGCACGCATTCCTCGTGAGGATGCACCAGCGCTGAGACTGTCAAGCCCATCCTGGACCACGAGGCGTCGGTTAAGAATACGTCGTCTTTGAGAACTGCGCCGATACAAGAGACTTGAATTTCATTTAGGAAGCTCTGATTGTGTAAACTCATCATGGCCTGAAGGACACACTGACTTCCTTCATTGTCCTTGTTTATCCGCACGTTCTACCACAATCTCGTCAATCCCCGCTGCCTTCCCTGAGAAGTGCCACCCCCCGGAGCTCTTCCGAGGTCTTGTAAACCCACTACATTTGTCAGCTCTGTGCCTCCACGTTTCTGACTGGGGCTCTGCGTCGACGGCGAGCGTGAGGTACGGGTACAGCATGTCGAAGCCGCGAGAAGCGGCGGACAGGGCGTGGCTTTCTAGCTATTGAACGGTCGAGGACGGATAGAGGGTGTTTTTGTGGATAAAGTCGGCGGCATCGGGGGGTAGGAGGGAGCGGATGAGGAAGTTTGTGATTGATGGTTCAGCCATCTTGGTGATTTCTGTTGTGGGTTTTCCGGGAGGGACTGGGGGGGGGCTTCGGAATTCGGTGTTGTCGGTCGGGGTGGCTATCCCACCAACTGCTGCGTCCCCTAAACGAGAAGGGTCTCGTCATCGAGAAGACGCCCGAGCTCACGGAGCTGAACATCCACAAGAATTGGACGGCCGAGATTGTTGGAGGGGAATAAGACTTTCAACGCAAGGAGAGAAGGCAAAAAACGGAGGAGAAAGGTGTGGCGGAATCCTGTTCTACGCGTCGAGGCATCGGCGCTGCTAGAAGGCGTCAGTACATTCAATCCCAGTCTGTCTCGAAGTTTCTCTTTATTTCTGACCTATTCGTAGACAGATATGAGGAAAATAGGGTTGGAAACCGTAGATATTGCCATCTGGCAATTGATGGGATGAAGGTTTGTTAATCCTTGTTTCTTCCTTCTTACTACGTCTTTCTGTGACCTCTCGCTGCTTATTGCTCGTGTGTGGTTACTCGTCTCTTGTTTCCGGACTTTCTCTCGCTGCCGCCACATGTCAAGGGCATGAGCTTGTTCGCCCTGAGCCAGAGGAACTCTTTGAAATGCCTCTGAGTACGGATAGTAAGTCGGAACACCCCCATTCGGCCACCCCCCCCCCCCCCAATTCGGCCACCCTAAAAATCCCTCCTAACTACCCCAATTAAAATCCTACCCTTAATTTATAAACTACTATAATAATTATAATTATTATCTAAATAAATTTCTTTTTAATATATATATTCTTTATTATATTATAATATTATATACTAAAAATAAAGTTATTTAAGTACTTAAAGTAATTAAAAATAGTACCTTAATTAAGAGGGCCTCGATTGAGTTCGGGATTTTAAAAAGTATACTTCGGAATCGTTAACGAGGTTAATAAGTTAGGGTAATTATTTTTATAAACTAATAAAAGCTTCTTTTTTAATAAAAAAATAAGCTAACTAAATAAGTTCGTATTTAATATACTCTAAAAGTTATATTAATTTATAAATAAATTAAAGAATTTATTAAATAAGTATTATAAACTTAGGGGGATAATTATCTTTTTAAAAAGAGATAAATAGATACTTTTTTAAAATAGAACCTATTTATTAAGTCTAAAAGAATCGTTTTATAAATTTAAAATATATTAATAAAGTATTTATTAAAATAATTAGGCCCTAGTTCCAATTACTTAATATATTAAAAATTAAGGATATTAAATAGCTTAATAAATATAATATAAATAAGATTAATATCCTTAAAAATAAGGGATTTAATAAGCTAGTTTTAAATATAGCTAAAACTAATATAATATAAAAAAAAGAGCCTAAATTGCGTTCCTAAATCTCTATTATTAAGTATATCTTTATTAATAATAGAGCTATTAAACTATTACTAATTTATAAAAAAAAGTCGGTCTAATAATAATAGTTCCTCTTTAATCTTAAAGATCTTAATAATTAAAAATTTATAATAATAGATAATAAATAAACTATAAACTAAACTACCTTTATATAATTAAAAATAATCTTTTTATTATAAACTAAGCCCCCCTTAACTAGGGGACTTAACTTATAATTAGAGCCTCGATTATTAATTTTAAATAGTTATAAGAGTTATATAATAATAAAATTTATATAAAAATACTATATTAATAATATTTATTTATTATTCTTATTACTATATACCTCTTATATTCTCTAGCTATTAAATATAACTATCTTTAATCTTATTAAAATTAATTATAAAAAGGAGTTTAATAAAGAAGATATAATAAATAATTTTATTATTATTAAAAAGTAGTACTTCTTAACTTATTATATTATAACTCGTTTACTTAGTTTAATAAGAAATAATATATAAAGTAATTAGAGAATAATTAGTTTATAACTATTTAATATAATTATATTTTTTAATAATTTTATAATATTATCTAGCTTAGTTATATTATTAAATAATATTATTAATACTAAGTAAATAATTATTAATACTATTAAAGTCGTTTATTACGACCTAACGTATATAACTAACCTAGAGGCTAGCCTACTAGCCGCGGTAGCTAAGTATACTATATATATAAATAAAATAGGGATACGGCTACTCCTTATAAAATAAAAGAACTATAAATAAGTTACGTACTAATAAAATAAGGATTATTCTAGATTAAAATAATCTAATATAACTTAGGGGCCGAACGATTATTCTAAATTAAAATAATTAAAAACGACCTAAGGGATAAAGAATATATTTAAGAACGAGATTTATATATAGTATAAACTTAAACTAAGTTTAAAAATAAACTTCTTATAGCTTCTTTAGTAATTAACTTAGTATTAGATCTTATAATTACTTTTAGCTATTTTTACTAAGAGCCCCCTTTTAATAAGACTATAATTAATTACTAAAACCTTACTTACTTTATAACTTATAAATATAGCTTTAAAAAAGCTATTTATAATTATAATACTATTTATTTAGTATTCGTAGCCTTAACTTTTATTAATATACTTATTATAACTAACTAGCTGTAATATTTTAATTACTCTTATTTAATAAGTTTACTTTATAAAAACTAACTAAATAGTATAAATAATATTTTTTAAAACAACCCCGTCTACCTCTTTAACTAGCCCTAAAGGTAAGGGATCTATCCCCCCTAAAAGCCTAGATAAAGAAATAAAAAATATTAAAAATTCCGAAGAAGAGCTCGATTTTACTCTAAAGATTTACGCTACTATATAAAAACGCTTTAAAAAGAATAACGAAAATATTACCTAGATATAGGCTATACTTAATAAAACTATAAGCTATTTAAAAACTAAGATTAAAGAGGCTAAGTATTTAATTTAATAAATTAATACGCTTTAAAAAGCTATTAATATTATTACGACCCCTCTTTAAAGAGGATAATAAAAACTTAAACTTAACGTACTAATTACTTATAATAATACCCTAAGAACCCTTAAAGGATTTTTAATCTAAGTTAAGAATTATTAAAACTTTTATTATAGGGATTTTACTAATAAAACTAAAAAAGTTATGTACGCTACTAACTTTCTTAAGGAACGAGCCTTTAAATAGTTTAAACTAATTTAAAAAAAATACCTTAATAAGGAAACGTTCGATAAATACTCTATTAAAATACGTAATATTTATTATAATTTTAATAGATTTAAAAAAGCTCTTAAATCCTTATTTTAAAATCTTAATAAAAAACGATAAGTTAAATATAATTTTATATAATTATAATAAACTAAGTTAGTAAAAAAATACTTTACTAAGTTTAAATATCTTAGTATTTAACTAGACCTTATAAATAATACTAAAATATTTATATTTTATTAAGAACTAAAAAACGAAATTAAGGACGAACTAATCTAATTTAATAAACCTAATAACTTTTTTTAATATAACGAGCTCGTTATTAAGCTCGATAACTAGCTTTATAAAAAAAAAAAAAAAAAAAAAAAAAAAAAATAAAAAAATAAAAAAAAAAAAAAAAAAAAAAAAAAAAAAAAAATAATAAAAAAAAAAAAAAAAAAAAATAAAAAAAAATTAAAAAAAAAAAAAAAAAAAAAAAAAAACGTAAATAAAAACCTAACTTAGGACGTAAGTACTAATAGCAATCCTAATATAACTTTTAAATAAACTAAAGACCCCGTAATAATTAAAATAATAATTAATAAAGTACTATTTATAAATAATATAAAGGACCTATAGACCTTAGTATTACTAAATATAAAGAACTATAAAAATAAAAGAATTTAAATATTATAATTATAATAAGCTAGGGTATATAACTAGGGATTATTAATAACCTAAGCATATTTAATACTAACTTATTTTAAAAAAAACGAGCTAATATTGTAAATAAAAAAGTCTCCTATAAATAACTTTTATAAACGGCTTACTACGATAATAACTATCTTATTTACTAAAATAATAAAAAATAAATAAAATAGTACCTAAAATAACTTAAAAATAAAAAACGATCTAGGTATAATACTATATTACTTATTAAAACCCTAGTAATAATAATAAAAAAAGTAAGGATACTTACTTACTAACCCTATATTTTTAAAAAAATAATATTAAATATATTATAATACTTTCTTAAATTTATAAAAATATAAAAGAGAAAGCTAAGATAGACCCCGTTATAAAAAATATACTTTACTTCTTTAAAAAACGAATTAAATAAAAACTCCTAGTTAGTATAAAGGAGTAATTCTTTAAGTTTAAAAAAAGAGGACTTAATATAAAAAAAATTATAAATAGCCTCGTCTATATAGTACGATAAAACTATATAAACTAAAAATAACTTATTAAGTTTAAAAAAGAACCCGATTTAAATAAAATCCTAACTAAGTCTATTTATATAATATAAAAAGTAAATAGTAATAAAAGATTTATTTATAAGGTTAAGGAATAGCTTAAAAACTTCTTATATAAAAATAAGATCGAAATAATTAAAAAACCGAACCTTAATTTTAAAGTTACGAAAAAAAAAAATTAACTTTAACTTTAAAAAAAAAAACGTTAAAATAAGACTTAGTTCTTTCTATTTTAATAAAATAAAATTATCCTATAATTCGAACGAACCTCGTAACGTCGCCCGATAACGTACTTAAATAGAAATTAATTATAAAATATTACTTAGTATTAATAATACTAGTTTTAAAAAAAATAATAACGAACTATAATATAAATATATTTATTTATTCGAGGATAACTAAACTATTTAGTTTTATAAAACTAAAGAACGTAAAAAGGTTATAATAACCCCCTATATAAATAAAAACTATTCTCTACTCGACTTTAAAAATCCCTTTTATAAGGAATTATTTTAAGTAAAATATTTAGATAATAAATACCTTTAGTATCTCGTATATAAATAAAATAGCTATTTTTATTTACGAAGACGCGGTAATAAACTTATTAAAAATATTTATATAAAAAACTAACTACCTAGCTAAACGTTACTAAGTTTCGATAGTAATAATAAAATAATATTTAGCCTAGACCCTAGCTTTCTTATAAAGTACTTTAATAATAAATATATAGAATAAGAAAATTATGAATACAACTAATATTAAATTTACTATATTAGAAAAGCTAAGGTATAAAGGGAATATTAAAAAAAATACGAATAAAAGAACTACCTAAAAAAGTAAATAATAAAAAATTAAAAAAGCTAATTACAAAAGAATAATAAAAAATAAAAATAAAAAAAAAGTTCTTATATATAACTAAATAATATAACGATATATACTTACGAATTAACTTTAATATTTATAAATAAGGACTAAACGCTATTATTAATAGCGGTATATAAAAAACTTATATTTTACTAAAGATAGTAAATAAACTTAACTTATTATAAGTATAAAAAAATAAGCTATACTAACTATAAATAATAAAAAGAGAATAAGTTAACTATAATTACGGATATATTAATTAAGAGACCGTATATTTCTTAATATATATTAATAATTAATAAAAATAATTATAATACGATATTACGGAGATTAGAAATATTAATATTATTTTAAAAATCTTATAGTTATAAAAGTATAACTTATAAATAAATTAGATTATTAACTAGGTCCTTTAAGAAAATCTAGTTACTAAACGACTTAAAAAAAAAAAGGGTTTAAATAGATTTTTAATAACTCTTAAAGAACGAGAATAAATACGATATATAGTTTTTATTAAAATAGTAAAAAGCTCTAAAAAGTTCGTATATAATACTAACGATTAAAGATCGTAACGACTCTAAACTATACCCAAGGAGTACTAAATATATATAAAACTATTTATAGAACTTAAAAAAATAGGATTACTAAAATATAATAACTAAGATATAGAAATTAAACTTAAAAAAAGAGCATAACCTAAGTTCTACTTAATATACTTAATAAATTAAAAAGAATAAGAATATTTTAATAAATATATTAATAAGAAGCTTAAGAAAGGATATATTTAACTATCGAATTCTCTTATAAAATTCCTCTTATTTTTTATATTAAAAAAGGGTAGAAAATTAAAACTTATTATTAACTATAAGAGACTTAACGAAATTACGAAAAAGAATTACTATCCTTTATTATTTATTACTAAGCTTAAAAATTTATTTTATAAAACTAACTAATTTATTATTATAAATCTTAAAAAAGTATTTAATTAGATTCGAATTAAAAAAAGAGACGAGTAAAAAATAGTATTCCGAACTCGTAAAAAACTCTTTAAGTACTTTATTATACTTTTCGGACTTATTAATACTCTAATAACTTTTTAAATAATAGTTAATTACGTACTCTAGGAATACGTTAATATTTTTATTATTATTTATATTAATAATATTCTTATCTTCTCTCCTAACCTTAAAATATATAAAAAGTATATTTATATAGTATTTTAAAAACTCTAAAATACTAAACTATATACTAAACCCTCTAAATACGAGTTCTATATATAAAAAATAGATTTCTTAGGATATATTATTATACTAAGATAAATCTATATATAAATATTAAAAATAAAGATAGTTAAGGACTAGCCTATATTATAAAACGTTAAGAACGTATAAAGATTCTTAGGATTCGTTAATTTTTATTAATAATTCCTTAAGGATTATATTAATATAGTTAGACTTTTTAATAATTTAATATAAAAAGATACCCTATTCGTTTAGGACCCTAAGTATAAAAAAGTATTTATTAAAGTTAAGAACATAGTTATTTCTAAACTAGTTATTATAATTCTAGACCCCTAAAAACCTTTCGAAATTAAAACTAATACCTTAAACTTCGCTATAAGAGTAGTTTTAAAATAACGAAATAAATAAGAAAAGCTTTACTTATATTACTTCTACTCTAAAATATTCTATAGAGCAAAATTAAATTAGTAAATCTATAATAAAGAACTAATAATAATTATTAAAATATTTCGAAAATAGAGACTATAGCTATCTAGAACTAAGTACGAAGTTATAGTCTATATAAACTATAAGAACTTTATAAATTTTATAATAAATAAGAATCTAAATAAATAATAAGTTAAATAGAGCGAATTCCTATTTAAATATAATTTCTAAATTATCTATTAAAAAAATTTAGAAAATAGTAAAGTAGACGCTCTTAATAAAAGACCCGATTACGAAGTTACGGTCCCTAAAAAAGCATAAGTTATTTTTAAATAAAAAAAGGATAGTAGCTTTATACTAATTACGAAGCTTTTTATAATAACTAAAAGAATTAATACTAGCCCGATTAAAAAAATAACCCCTAAGCTTATTATAAAAATTTATAATACGCTAATATACGGTTACTAAAAAGTTATTAAAATATAAAAACAGATTTACTAGTATTATAATAAATCCGCTATACGTACTAAAATTATAAAAATAATTAAAAACTACGTAACTTATAAAAAAAATAAAAATAACCCGTATAAACCTTATAACGAGCTATAACTATTATAACTACTAATAAAAGTATAGTATTTAATTATATAGGACTTTATTATTAAATTATTAAAATCTAAAAAACTATTTACTAAAGTATAATATAATAGTATTTTAATTATAATCGACTAATTTATTAAGTTCGTATACTTTATTCCCTATAAAGAATCTAATATTATAAAAGACCTAGTATACGTATTTACTAAAATTATACTCTCGAACTACGGTTTATTAATAAAAATAATTTTTAATAAAAATAAGCTATTTATTTTAAAGTTTTAAAAATTTTTAATTTCGTAACTTAGTATAAACTATAAATTATTAATATTATTTTATCTATAAACCGATAAATAAATAAAAAGGATTAACTAAATCCTCGAAATATACCTTCGTTATTATATAAACTATAACTAAGATAATTAAGTAGCACTCCTATTAATAGCCTAGTTCGTATATAATAATATAATTAGTAAAAGTACAAAAAAATCCCCGTTTTACCTTAACTATAAATTCTAGTTAATAATATATAGAGAAATATAATAAGGACTATAAGCTATAAAAACTATAATAAATATAAATAAACTTAAAAAGATTTATAAATAAGCCTTATTAAACCTCGAGTTTATATAATAATATATAAAAAAAAATACGGATAGATTAAGGATTAAAAAACTATTTTTTAAAAAAGGGGATAGTACCTATCTCCTTTACTATAATATTAAAATAAAACGACTAAGTAATAAATTAAACTATAAAAAACTTAAACTTTTTGAAATTATTAAAAAAGTCTTATTAATTAACTACGAATTAAAATTATTAAATATAATATAATACTATCTCGTTTTTTATATCTTATTACTTAAACTTATATTAAGAGGATTATATATAAAAGATTATATTATTATCGAACTAAACTAACTAGAGTACGAAGTCGAACGAATTATTAACTATAAAGTTAGGAATAAAATATAAGAATTTCTAATTAAATAGAAAAATTACGGATATAAAAAGAATATATAAGAGCTATATAATAACTTCTAAAATACTTAATAGCTTTTTAACGACTATAAAAAAATAACTAAGCCTTAAAAGGCTCGTTTATAACTAAAAGCCCTAAATCTATAAATTTAATATTAAAAAAAGACTAGTTAGTCTTATTTAAAATACCCTAAATAGTTAGATCCTTTATAATACGCATCTCTTATACTTTTAAAAATTTCTCCTTAGCCTCTTACTTTTTAACTAATTATATTTTATAATAAATAAGATCTGAACTACGCTCTTTAAAAAATCGCTTTTACTTTTTAAAATAAAATAAATAACTAAGAGTAATTATAAACTAAGTCTATAGGACCTCTAGAGCCTTTTTAGCTTCTTATTCCTTAACCTCTATTTTTTTCTACTCCCTAAAATAATAATTTACTATAATAAATTAATATCTTATAAAAAAAACGAAAAAAAAGAAATTTATAAGCGTTCGCTATATTATTATTATTATTATAATTTAATAAACTCTAAGTAGCGCATTTATTATAATGCTTAAAATTTAATAAGTCTATTTTATATACTTAGTTATACTAAAAATAAAAAAAATATAATATCGTATTATAACCTCTATACTTAATAAAAATACTAAGGGCTTTATAATTATACTTAATCTTATTATTACGACTTTTACGAAGATCGAATTTTTAAATACGACTTAATATAATATTAGAATATTATAAAAATAAACTTAACGGACCCTAACCTAGGCTATAACTACTTATTTATAAATCTATAGGACTAGATTTTTAAAAAAAAAAAGCTAATATTACGACTTAATATATATAACTAACCTAGAGGCTAGCTTACCGGCCGCGGTAACTAAGTATATTATATATATAAATAAAATAGGGATATAACTACTCCTTATAAAATAAAAAAACTATAAATAAGTTATATATTAATAAAATAAGGATTATTCCAAATTAAAATAATCTAATATAACTTAGGGGCCGAACGATTATTCTAAATTAAAATAATTAAGGACGACTTAAAGAATAAAAAATATATTTAGGAATAAGACTTATATATAATATAAACTTAAGCTAAGCTTAAAAATAGACTTCCTATAACTTTTTTAATAATTAACTTAATATTAGATATTATAATTACTTTTAGCTATTTTTACTAAGAACCCCCTTTTAATAAAATTACGATTAATTATTAAAGCCTTATTTACTTTACGACTTATAAATATAGCTTTAAAAAAGCTATCTACGACTACGATACTATTTACTTAGTATTTATAGCCTTAACTTTTATTAATATACTTACTACGACTAGCTAGCCGTAATATTATTAACTAAACCTCTATAATATTTATTATTAACTAATTAACTCTTAAAAAAGCTAGCGATTTTTATAAATAACTAAAGCTATTTATAAAGCTTAGTCCTAATTATAATATTTAACGTCTACTTTTTTATAAAATTAAAAAAGCTTTTAATAAGAAGTCCTTCTTATTAGCCTTATTTTAATAATAAGTTCGAGTTTTAAAAACTAAAGTTAAGTATATAGCTCTTAAAAAAAAAGAGTATTTAAATAGACTTAAATACTAAGTTTATTAATATTAAGGATATAAAGAGGGCTTAAAAAAACGTTAGTGAGCGTTTAATTAGTTTTAATTAAATTATAAAAGTCGAATTACTTAGTAAGGGTAGTAACTATATTATAATAGTAAAAGAAAGTAGTTAATTAATTAATTATAGTTAGTAGCGATGTTCCTGGACCTACTTTTAATGGGGTAGCCGAATGGGGGGGGTGGCCGAATGGGGGTGTTCCGACTTAGCACATATGTGTCCTCCTGGTTTTAATGCCCTTTGTACTAGACAACTGGTAACGCGCATCGCCCGCCCTTTCCGAAGAGTCCGGTCGCCGCATTTTCAGGGTCGAGATCAGACCTGACAACAGCATGCAGTGCTGGCGGCGACGCGAAGCCAAATTGGACCTGCTGCATTGTCGTTTGGGAGCGGGGGAGCGCGAGACTGTGCGAGTAGAGGCGTCGCTTCGAGATGGAAATGCAGAAGCTAGAGTAGGCCCAGTGCCACAAGCATATGAAGCTTGCGAAGATGCAGGATGCGCTGAACGACTTTACGCCTGTAGTGTGCTGCTATTTAAGCCAGGCGAATGACTCTCTTGCCTTTGCCCTTGCCGTCGAACTGGCTGGGGTTGGGTGTTATTTCCCGGAGGGAGTGCTGAAGAGCCGTCAAAATGGCTGGAGGAAGTAAGCAAGTGGCAGTGCCCGGCAACTCGCGTCCGCCGTCTAGATGGGAAAAATCGATAATCTAGGCTAACCGTAAGTACGTAGTAAACGGAAGATGCCCGTACTAGGTAGGAACTTTGCTTAACTAGTACGGTGCTCTAGATGAGATCTGGACCACATGCGGTTCTGAATGCTGCTCTGGCCGGCAATAGTACAACTTCAATCACAAGTGGCGACGCCCTGCTGATCGCCATAGGCCATGATCTCGCTGTTGCTGAGGCCAAGAAGGGGCTCACGCTCGTCGTCCGAGTCAGAGGTGAGGTCGCCGGCCTCAAGGTCTCCGGGGTGGTGTAGGAAGGTAAGTGTTTGTATACACGTCAGCAGGTCAACCGTATAGTTGGCACGAAGGATCAATCAAGTGGTGTTTGTGGCTGCGTATGAAGGTAGAAGGAGGAGGAAGTTGCCAGAATCTGTGATTCCTCCGCAGGTGTGGTGTAAGTGGAAGGGCCGTTTGTATGCCCAAGCCGCCTTCCAGATCCATCTTTCCTGCACACTGCCGAGAATCCAATAGAAAGATCCTTCAGCTGCAAGGCTTTGGCGGAAGGGAGTGGAAGTTGGCGTATCGGAATGCCCTTTCCTAACGGCTAGCGGTCTAACCGGCTGAAGGACCTACCGAAAGAGCTCGCGTCTTTCCTTGTGGAACAACTCTAGTAGAGAAAGAGCTTGTTGAAGTGACCCTTCTGCGGCGGGTTTGACTTCTGGTGGAAGGAGGTGGCGAAGGTGGATTTCTTCCGCAGCAAGTGGGCGGAAGAAATCAAGCGTAATTGACGCTGGAGGAAGGTCTGTCGAAATGATCCTTCCGAGGCGAGGTTCTCAGTCGACGTTTGGTGGAAGAGGGTTGGTAGGGACGTATCGGAACGCCACCTCTCAGTGGCTAGCGATCTGGCGGTCAGTCTAGCGGGCCAAGAAGTTGTCAAAGGGGGATTTTAGTGGGCAGAGCCTACGATTCTTCCGTTGGGTGTACGTAGGTAGGTGGAAAGGCCGTTGCAAGTAACGGCCCGACTACCTTCCGAATCTCCTTGTTTACCGTCAATATTCCAAAACCTCACGATGTTCTCGCGTCCCAACCACTCTTTGACTTCGAGCTTTACTTCGTCTCCCGGTTTGTTTTGACTACCCCAGGCGATCGGGCTCGGAGGCTACTCTGAATGCTGGCGTACTCCTCGTCGGTGTGAGCCGCGAGCTCTCCGTCAGGGCCAAGACTGGTCTCACCATTATCGAGCTTCAACTGGTCGAGAGAGCCGATTTCGCTATACTTAGCCGGGCCAGCTCTTCTGGGCTGGTCTGGGCTCGCTGAGCTGTTTGCCTTGTTCTATATCACAAAACAATGATGACTTCAACCATCATTTCTTGTATTTTCTCGAGTTAACCACTAGAACCGCGACCCTGGCCGCCGTCACCCGCGGATTACTCTGTGTTGCTTCATTCAGGCCGAATACGCTGGAGAATCGTGGCAAATGGCAATATCAGGGCACCGTTTGTCCACCATAGGACTTTGGTCACGTTTCTCACTTGGGGAATGGATTTCGTTCACTTACAAGTTGAAGGAGGAAAGCTGGCAGGCAACCTGAGGTTCAAGCCCGTCTACCGTGATATCTTCACTACAACTGGGTCGACCCGGCTGAGCAAGAGAAGGAGTACACTGAGGCGAGCCCGTTGACTGCCGTCGCCTCATCTATTCAAGCTTGTCTGGCCGAATAACCCTTCAGGAACTCGGATTCGGATTACTCGTTTCCTAACAGCGGAGTCCAAGACGTCTACTCTGGCCGCTGAAGAGAAAAGCGAGGTCAAGCAGAACAACCTGTTCATGGATGCCGAGTTAGACGACGAGTTACCCGATTCAGGGCCATTGGATACTCCTTCATCGAGTCTAGATGGGGTCTTGATCCCCCCATCTCCAACTTGGGCTGTCTTACATGGAATGGAAGTGCAATTACTAATACTAGGTGCAGAGATGTCGCGGACCTTGAGGCTTCAGACCCCACCAGGTCGACCAAGACAGCCGGCTGGCCTCGTTACTGCCGGTAGCTAGTCAAATAGTGTATCAATGCATTTCCAGCAGCGTCAATGGCCTGGTCTTCTTAATCACCATATCTCATAGTGGGAGATCTTGGTGCGGAGTTAAGTTCTGGGCCCCTATTCTCAGCCGTATGGTGCAGAAACCAACTTTCGCGAATACTGCAAGCCTCTTGGGCAGGCATATCAATGGCCGTCGCCACCACGCTATAGCACATTCCTTGGTGATATCCACAGCGAAGGAGCGTCAGTAATCCAGCCCTACCAGATGCCTCGTTCTACTTCATTCACCTCGTCTCTGAATGATCTTGAGCAGCCATTATAATCGTATGGCAAAGATGGGATTGTCTTGTTGGGCTTCCTATGAAGCTTTCGAGGATTCTGACCTTGATCAGCGCCCAGGTGTTCTTCCTGCTTGTTTCTGCTAGACTAAAGCTAACGGTTGGCGGCCTTTGATTTCCAGGTGCCTGTGGAGCAATGATTGAGACTACGCGTTGTATTTGGCGGATTTAAGCCTATCATTGAGCTTTTGTGGACAATTCAACGGTCTACCGGCCACTAGCCTCGAGAGCCCGACGACGGGCGGATGAATTTCCACTCCTACTTCTCCAAACCTCCAGCGGCGAGAAAGCGACTTAAGATCCCTCGATTACACCGACCGCGGCTGGCCCGAGCGACAATCGAATCCGTTTACGCGCCCCGCGAAGTACGCCCGCGAGGGAGCAACAATCAATCTTTCTGGGAATGCGACACGATTGCGATGTAGCTCATGTTCGGCCTCCCAACTTGGACTAATCTCAAGCCGAAACAGATCCAGCGCAGGACCCTATTCATGATTTCGGACTTCCTGACTGACGCGTGGGCCAAGTTTGACTTGAACGGGCCTGATGTCGACGCGGACTAGGAGTTGATCTTCGGCTCGAGACTTCAACGTGAGCACTAAGTTTGGGAGAAGAAAGGGTTCTCGTGATGATAAAGTCCTCCTCAACCGCTTTGTCGTCCTTGGCCGGCGGATCCTCCTAGTACAAGTCATAGCAGTCATCATACTCGCGATCGTCTGCGGTCTCGAGGGAGCTTGCTTGCTGAGGACGAGGCTTTATGAGGCGACGAGGTTTCTCGTGCTGCTGTTACCGCTCCTGTACGTTGGCAGAGCCGTCAACTTTGCCAGCAGTTCCAGCCAACTTTTCTGCCCTCAGTCTTGGTATCGGTCATCTGTGAATCCTTCTGCTCCACTACCGAGGTGAATGGTACCTCTCACCTTATTGTCGGCAACTCCAACTCGAGATTTCAATCGAATCTTCCCATCTACAAAAACTCTCCGCTGGCCCCCGAGTGTTACTATTTGAATACGCCGTTAGTAGTAACTCTTTAAGAAGGGAGAAGGCTACTGTAAGATTCCCGCGGTTATGAAGACGCGTAGGTGTACGAGGCAAAAAGGACCATAGAGGCACCTTACCGCGGACAAAAATGTATGCCTTCACTGCGACTTGCCCTAACCAGCTTCAATTGCTGCTACCCAAGAGTTCAGAAGCCGGATTTAAAAGTCAAAAGACTCCCTTTTCTACCAATAGACAGCAGTTGACCCTTCGTCACCTACGGAGATTCAAACCAACTGCCCTGCGGTGGAGATACTGATACTCAGCCTCTTTCTATATCATGACAATTGATGAATATAGACGTCCCATCTTCGATGTCCCGCGTCTTTATGGTCTTAGGGACGATCATTTCCAGCCAAGCTACTTTCAGAAGCAACATCCCGGTTTTCCCAGCGACACACTCCCTCTCAGAACTTACATCATTTTTCATGGCTCACTCATGGTAATTGCCTACGCCACGATCATAGCCTCGATGTGAGCATCATCTAGAAGCCGCGGTATTCTGATGCAGTGGCTAGGGTGTTGGTGCTCACGAAAGCGCTGTCGATGAATTGAAGCATTCGTCTATAGGTATTGTATGTTACTTGGTACGCACGGCTGTGGTCCGTGGAAGCACCAGAAGACGGTACTAGCAGGTTATTCTAGTTTCAAGAGCTACGGGAAGCCCGATCTACTCGTTCGTTATCTCTCTCAGCCGTGAACAAGACAAATAGCATTTCCGCAGGATATATCCATGTCTTCATAACTTAGACTATTGAATATCTGGATCCTTTGCTACTATTTCATCAATTGGTCCAGAAACGATGACGTGTGAGGTCATGCAAGAATGAGTCGAATGCGCAACATAAGCATAAGATGCTTGAGAGAATGGCCTTTAATCTACATTAATGTATCTCATCATAGGTTCAAGTTGAAAAGCTGAGCTTTGCTGTGGGTCTCTGCAGCGCTCTTTGGATGAAGTCCATTGCTCCATGTTCACCAATTCTGTCAATGTCAAGTCTGGAGAACACGCACCTCTTCAGGACAGAGCTGGAAGAGAAAGATAAACAGAAAGCTGTTATCAGAACATGAAGCCTCAATGAATCCGGTGGAATATGGACTAGAACTGTGAGTTCCCTACAACTAACTCTTATTGCAAAGTAATGTGAGGGCCGAAGTATAATCGCTCAGCTTCCTCTAATCCAAATCATACCCCATGCTCGTTTTGAGGTGTCCAAGATGTTTCAAGTAACCTCCAAACTTGACTCCACCCTGTATCAGGTTACGCGCTTCCATCTGAGAGCACATGATACATTTCCTACCGAAACCTCGCAAGATGCTCTAGCCAAATATCGAACATTGCTTTATGTTTTCTTCCAAATGCGGAAGACTTCCAGCTGCGAGACACACCTAGGTTGAGACAGATAGTTGCGAGCCGGATCTCCCGAGTTTCCTCCATTTCTGGAACCCAATTCATTGAAGCCAATCTGATGTTATGGTCAGTAGCGGTGGCGGCGGTCCTGGCAACACTGGAATCAGTCTCGTCGATGTTATGATTGCTATCCATGTTGTTCAGCACGACATCGGAAAACAGAAGCTTGTGAAAGTTCCGTTCAACGGGAGCTAGACGATTGCCGCTACAAATCCTCCGCGACGCCTTTTCCAAGCTGAAAACGGGTCATGGAAGATCTTCTAGCCTGGTGCCTTGGATACTCGGTGATACGTTGAAGAGGTGTCAAGGCCTGAAACGGAAAGAGTACGGCTCCTTGATTCGAGGTGACGATAAAGTGACGATCGGCTGTCTTCAGCCACATATGACCCCCCAGCTGCAAGCCTGACTGCAGTAATTGCAGCTCATCAGAGCAGTTATATCGAGAGTTACGAGCCACGATAGACCTGCAGATTCACTCTCGAGGCTCTCGCGTCGCGCATTCATGTAATTCAGTCCGGGCGGGTTTGAGACCAACTGGCAACGGAGCATGGTTTTTTGGGCTTTGTGTTGGAGGGCATTGGTTTCAGAGACGCTTTCTCTTACATCACCATCCGAGGGACATATTATTACTACTCAGACTCACTACCCAGACTCACTACCCAGACTCGTATGAGAATGAGAAACGGTAAAGGTACGCTGCAGCGACTGCGACTTCCTATACAAGAAGCTTATCCTTTTCCCGATCCCGAGTCGACATAACAACACATCTATCCCAGTTCCAGCGGGTATTCATACCGAAATCTGTGGTTTTGAGCAAGACTAATAAGTTTGTAGTGAGAGAACGGTTTCAGACTCATAGAGATTCTTTGCTACAGCTCCTCTGATTTGATCAAAGCAATAATTGCCGTGAAACTATTGGTAAAGATCATCAAGAGACATGCATATAGCCTCTTAACAACACACCATTCGTGTCAAAAATGGCTCAACCCGCCAAGATTGCAATAGCATCGTAGGTTTCTGTAGATCAGTGGCGAGCCTTGGTATGGGATTTCAACGATGATGAGTTTCTTATTTAACGATATGATGAGAAATTCCAATGACCATGCTGCTATCACGTCGTTCTTCTTTAATTCCTGAGGAGACGAACTAGAAAAGCATACACCTGGTTTATATTGGTTCTTTTCTTAACTCCTTGGACGGTTCTTAAACATAGAAGTCGTTCTCGTCGATCTAAGCCTCATCTCACTCAAGCAGAATATGTACCCTCTATTACCACGCTCCAGGAGCTCTTCCGAGAAGTCGCAGTGGTATTGGGTAATCTGTAGCTTACTTGCTGTATCGATGTACTTGTCATATGTGATGAGGTAGAATTCCGAAAACCGGCGACATACCTCAGGACACTTCATCAAGTGGTTCGTATGAATGGATATGTCTCAAGGCTTGTCTCTCAATCCGCCACAATCCTCATAATAGTGACGAGCACGGGCTGAAGCTTGCGCTCTGAAATCCGCTTGGCCATAGACAGAGTCTTCAGCGCTACGTCAAAGATCACCTACCAGTAGACGAAGATGAAACAGCCCGTAATCCTACAATGCAGAAGCAGTTGTTGCGCCGAATGAATACGATACGGCCGCCGAATCAATCCAGAATGAGATCCTCCAGAATGTCAGTGGCATCTTCATGTGGATGATACTTGTAGTCAAATTCTGAACAGAGAGTTCGCTCGTGGCAGGCGAGAGACTCGAGCAGAGATTGTAAGAAATATCCGCAAATATCAGTGTGCTCTTCATAGACATTGAGCGCTTCACAGACATTTTGCAACAGAAGTGAAGATTTGGACGAGTTTCTCCTATGTTGTCAACATATCCTCTTTGTGGAGCGGTCTCTCAGCCCACAGAAATTCCATTTTGCCTTGCTCTCTGCGATACGAGAAGACGCTTCAGATTCAATTCTCAAGAGTGCAGGGAAAGTTACGATGAAATCCATAGGCCGCCGGGTGAGCGGCTTCCCAAAGGGACTCTCCAAACTCACTGAATCCGCGAATCTCTGCGTCCAATTCATTCGCGATTACGTGTGATACAAGCCTTGAAACAAAAGAAAAGAGACAAAATGGGTCTTCAACCTATCCATTCCGACGAAAGAGGGAATTTTCAGGCTCTGAGCCACGGAAACCTTGAAGAAGGCTGCGCGACATCAAGGGGAGGGGCATCGCCAGGTTTTCAGCTATGTCGGAGACGTGCCTTCTCATCAAGTATGCAGCCAGATACGACCTTCACCATTCTGATAAGGCAAAAAAGCAGATTTCTCATCGTGCCTTGTTGACGACTTGTCAATCACCAACTGGGTACTTATCTCTGAGAGATTTCACTTGTGCGAATATCCAGAAGACATTGCCTTGTTGTGTGTTCTTATAGACAACAAATATGGAAACCTTCTTAGCTGCCTTATCCGTTGCCAACACGGCTTCCGACCATAAGGGGGAAGAAAAGTATGGCCAACCGTTTCCCGCTGCGTTGGCTGAAGGACACTAGACAGTGGCTGAAGCATGTCTTGGACCATGTGTCCTTGATAAATGTCAGAGCCCTCCCGTAATGAGGTTGGCAAGGGATTTTAAGGGCACAAGCAACAAAGCAGCAGTCCTGATACATTATTAATCAGGGAGTACACGTCCCGTTGAGGAGGAAGATTTCAGTAAATCGTCCTTTCTACTCTAACGGCAGCTGGCCTCTGGGAGCTTCCACCCTCCGTCGTACGCTTATGGACAACAGACCGCACGAAGACTTTCCCCTATGAGATGATCGTTTCCGGCGCCTCGGATTCACACAAAACACTATGTATGTCCCATTTGATCCATTTAATTGTTGAAAATGGCCACATAAAACTCGCCAACCTGTTCATAACTTCAGACTACTTGAACCTCGTTGACCCAGATAGAGACAACCTTGTTCGTTGGCCTATCCACTCGGCAGACATCACCGGTCATGAACCGCTTATGACAACATTGATTGAACAGGTTGTGCTTTTCCCCCGGAAACCTGACTTATGCTATCAGGACTGTCACAGAGATCGAACAACCAGAAAAGAGGCCAGACCTAGCTGTTTCAAGAGCAATTTCGACTATATCAGCATCAAAGATTCCACTGAATCGACGCCTCTTCTGCTTGCCGTCCAAAACTTCCAAGCAAAGATCATCAGACGACTTCTTGCAATGGGAGCAGATTCAAACCAGAACCCTCAGCATATTGGAGACCCTGAACCCCCAGCGCCCAGAAAGATGAGCAATAGTATTGCAAATTTCTTCATTGGTGAGAGCTTAGTGACTCAGTAGACGATTTTTATCATTGCTGCGCGCCATGATCTCAGACATATCATCAGAAACTTGCGGAGAGTGGAAGCGCAAATTATTTGCTGCGGAAAGAGCTCCTCCAACAATCTCTCAGCCCGTCAGACCGCTAGCCGCTGAGAAGACGGCAGCTCAGTACGCCGTACAACCTCCTTCCGCTAGAGATCTACTGCGAAAGGATCACTTTGACAATTCCTCCAGCCTCAACTACGCTCGATTTCTTCCGCAAGAAGTCCGCTGAGGGAGAGTCACTACAACAAGCTCTTTTCCAGTCAGAATTATTCCCTGCGGAAATAGCTCCTTCTAAAAAGCCCCCGGTCCGCCAGGCCACTGTCCGCTGAGAGAAGGCATTCCAACACGCCCATACCGACTTCGTTCTGCCGGGCGTCGACCTCGCCGTGAAAGAGTCAATTCGACAAGCTTGTATCTGCCACAATTATCCGCGGAAAGAGCTTTCTCGACAAGCATCCGCCGCCAGATCGCTGGCTCAGGTCGCTGGCAGCTGAATCAGGGCGTCTCAGAACGCCTATTTCGATTTTGTCCGCCTGAGCTCATAGCGAAAGGCTCTCGCCCTTATACACCACTGCCAAGATCCAACAGCAGAACCTTCGACTGCACCATCTCTTCTAGGCAATCTTACGGGTTGAACGAAGGTTCTACCCACTGCGGGCATCTTCCGTTTGCTGCGTACTTGCGGGCAGCCCGTATCATCAACTTGTCTCTGTCTTTGTGGCTCCAGTTCTCGTCAGACAGAACGACTAGTACGGCGAGCACAGCAAGTGCCATGATGAACAAAAAAGTGGGAGAGTTCTCTATCAGTACGGCGAACGCGGGTTTCCGGGCACTTCCACTTCCTCCAGTCAACTCCATCGTCAGCCACTTCGACGACACCTCCTCTGGCCGACTCAATGGCAAGTATGCGTGGTTGAAATAGCAGCACGCACACGCGGCAAGTATCCCAGCGAACGTATACGCCTCTCGGGCTTCGGCTTAGAGAGACACGTACGTATTCGGGGCGCAGTCTGACCGAAAAAGAGATCGTTTCCTTATCCAGGGTCAATATACATGTTGGAAGTAAGGAGTGGGGGACTTTAAATTTCTCATGCACGGTAACGACCCAAGAATGCTATCAGAATAGAAAAGGGGCATTCGGAAGCTTCAGTCATAGGGTACAAGGAAGGGGATCCCACTTCTGAATTCGATGGCCATGCGAAGCCACGAGTTCACCCGAATCCGCTGCCTTTTCTGCCCACAGTGTAGACACTATACCAGTATTGGAGTTTTGATGACAGAGAAAGGGGTTTCATAAGGTTGTCGGGCTGGTGCAAACGACCCTTCCACCAACTTACACCCTACGGAGGAATCATGGACTCTGCTCACCAACTTCCATCTTCCTTTCACATACGCAGTTTGACATCATGATAATTGATCTTCGGACCGGTTGGAAGGTTTGCCCTGCTGACGTGTACACCAACAGAAAGCTTTTCACTTGACGCAGGCGATAACAGAGCCGAGGTCCTCGAAGAAGCAGCAAAATATCGCCAAGACGCGGCAATGAGACTACCTCTTAGCAAAGGGACAAGCATGGACGGAACCGGTAATGCGATTGCCTTATTCGGCGTGCGCACCCCGGCCGGGTGGATGGAGAGCACCAAGAGGCGGGGCCACTCCCCCGGATGATCCTGCTCATCATCAACGGCCGGCCGCGCTCGGCGAAATCCTTCTCGCTGGGCTTTATGATCGTGCGCGGCATCATCACGCCGTTGTTCGGCGGCGCGGCGTAGGCCATCTTGAAGAAGTCGTTGTAGCTCGCGGCCCAATGGCGTGGCCGAGTCGCTGCCAACGAAGCTCACCGAGGACACCGTCAAGCTGGGCGCTACCCGACACAACATCGTCAGCGCCGCCGAAGCTTTCTCAGTGGCAGGCGTTCCCGACGGCACGCTGCGCTCCGACGTCCGCGCCGATAACGTGGTGGCTAGCCTCGTAGTCGCTGGTAGTGCTGTGGGAGTGGCGGCGGCGAACGACGAGCCTGGCGATGTCGCGGGCCTAGAAGCCGATCTAGAACGCCGCGATGCCAACGAGAATTGACATGCAGCTTTCATGAGCCAAGATAGTGAGTTCAAGTGGCTTGCTGGCAACGGAGCCAGCGTTGTTATTCAACCAACTGACCGTGATACCCTCTTTCGCTATGGCTGTTCTGACCCCTCTACCCAGCATGAGGTGTTGCACTTAAAGCCATGGTCAAAGCTCTTCTCAGATGCGGCGCAGATACGGATATTCCATACCAGCGTGATTGGATGTCCTCCCCATCGCGTAGCGTAGCATGGATGTCAGGAGACATTCAAGCTTTTACTTCATTCCGGGGCAGATATCCATATCACAGATAGAGAAGGCCAAACAGCTCGCTCTGAGACGATATCTGCCAGTTAGCGGGCCATGCTGAAGCTTCATGAAGGGGCATATTCACGAGACGCCGCTACCAGGGCCGACAAAAATGACTCCATACCACATTCATGTCTCAGGATAACAGTCACGCACGGGCTCTGGCAAGCTACGTATTGCATTACATAGCGTCCGAGGGCAGCAAGGCATTATCCGCGCCTCTTGAACCTATTGGTTTGAACCGTCCGGTTCTGTGGGATGAAGGATCAATTGCTGTCTATTAATTGATTCTGCGTGGCGATGGGAAAGGGATATGGATTCCAACCGCAGGTGGGAGGGGCAATTAGGGTTTGGTCGAGGGTCGAATCGGCCTCTGCGCTGCCCTTGACTGGTAGTTGAACTGGACTTCCAATCTCACAGAACCCGGCTCTGGACAGCTTCTCCAGGCCGGGCAGCGAAGTATTGAATACACGTCAGTAGGGCAACAGTACGGTTGAGACGAAGAGTCAATGAAGTGGTGTTCATTGCTACGTGTGGAGGTGGAAGGAGGAGGAATGGAAGTGGGCGAAGCCCATGACTCCTCTGGAGGTAGTATGTAAGTGGAGGGCCCGTTTGTATGGCTCTGGCCGCCTTCCAGATCCAACGTTCCTGGCGACTGCCCGCTCGGCCTCACACGGAAATTCTCCCAAGACATTGGGTATATTTGCAACGTCCAGTCTTCCAGTCACCAGCACAGGGCAGGTTCATCCGACGTTCCCCCGGTACGGCTGGATGCGGCTGGTAAGTGTTCTCGGTGGCCCGTGGGCACTACTTGCTTTTGTGGGCAGGCGCAGCGGGGCGTACCTTAAGTGCTTTAAGGTTGTGGCGGCGGGCTCTCATTGGGTAGAGACATGAGTTACTTCCCGGATAGGAAAAATCGCTGTGAGAAGGCGCGGGAGGCTGATTGTAAGGGTGAGGTCTGGCGAGTTGCGCTGGAGCCCGATTGGCACATACTGGGCTGATCGGGCCCGAGCACATCCGCCCCGTGCCACACTATTGATATACCCGTCGACAGGGCAACGTTTTTGATCGTGACGAATTGAATAATTCTGTACTGGTCTATTGCGCGTAGTGGGAGGAGGAAGTTGGTGGGCAGAGCCCGCAATTTCTGTGTAGGTGTACAAGTAAGCGGGTGTAAGGGCCCATCTGCATGGGCTCAAACCACCTACCTACCCACCATGCTCCACCTACCCAATGCACCCTTTTTGCCTTTTATCTTGGTAACCCAACCCAACGCGAATAATCTGCTCCGTCCTCATGTTACCTTAGGCAGCTGCATCGTTCCGCGTGATGTATGTATCACGTCATGTCTGGGTTAGGTAGTTTTTGCCTTCTACAGGAGTGGCAGGCACGGTTTTCTCGGCAATGGGAGGGATGGGAATGCGCGACCTGGGCATGCGTAAGCACTTACTGGTGGGGTAGCTGCGATAGAGGTTGCCTGCCCTTAGACTTTGCTCGTGCCTTCCCTTGCTTGTGGTCCGCACAGTCGCCGGCGTTGCTCACTTCGTACCTACCTTACCTTACCTTATGGTGACAGGCCCCACAGACATGTAAGAGATTCACGCCGGGCAGGTCTCTCAAAATCTTCTTCTAACCTCGAGGGCATGATCCTTCGAGCATGTTCACTGCCGGCTGATGAAGTGGTCCACGGATGCCCACTCCACCCCCCCCCCCTTTTCTGGTATCTGGCAACGTTTGTCGCGATGCTGGCAGTGGGCATCTTCGTCGCCGAATAGTAAGAATCTTCTTACCACTGCTAGACCAGCAGGTACGTACAATACTCAGGTTGGGAGAAAGTCTCAACTTCACGGGAGGATTGGAGCATGATCTGCACGGTGTCGCTTTGTCTGATATTCCTAACGTTTGCGTTTATTGTACTTGTCGTTGTGTTTCTGGCCGCACGCTGATGTGCCTTCCGCTCTGGCTATCTTCAGTAAGATATCGTTGACTCCCGCAGATGCTTGTGAAAAGGACCTTCTACCTTACGTTGCCTCAGACCCAAAACACTCACAGGCGTCCTTGCCGATAGGTAAGGATGAGTCCAGACCCTCCCGGGCACTTCGCTATGGTCTGGTTTTCAACTCAACTTATCTTACACGAGAATATCTTCTGGCACTCGTTCTCTCGAATTGTTGGGGTACAAAGCCGCCGGCGAAGGTGTCTTGTCCAGTCAGAATGTAGGAAAACAGATCGGGAATGGAGCCACCAGACAACGCTACCGCAAGTGCAAGCCACTTGGAAAGCAATATGACTGGATCGATCAAGTCGTTCCCATCGTCACCCCCCCCCCCCGCCCCGCAAAGTCAGAATTCCAGTACCGTTCGATCGAGTTTTTAGACTTGGTGCTTCATATACAAGTCTACGTAGCCAGTGTGAGCTGAATATTGGTCGGCGCGCCATTTTTCCTGGCATTTGCAGCCATTGAAACATACCACCACTAGTGCCAACATGACGATAACCTCCCTGTGGTATGATTCATACGCCTCAAAAATCCATAGGAATCCTCTCTTATCTTCCATGATCCATACATCTCCCTCCTTCAGGTGATAGTCGCTAGGGTCTCAAACTACACCCTCGGTCATAGAAGGCTCCAGTGAGGTCATACCTGAGGCTCCCGCAGTTTGCAGGCGAATCGTTGCCAAATTTGTGTGAAGCTGGCATCCTGAGTTTTGGAATCGAAATTATTCCTTGCGACTCTTAGGCTAATGTAAATTTTCAGCGTTTGGACAGTTTCCACTGTGAGCTAGTCTCAATATCCGCTCAAATGTGTCACCTCCCGTCTATCTCGAAGCAAGGCACGTCGAACTTGTTGCGGGATGATCACATGTTGATTAACGGTACCTCTCGCAACACGATGGCTGGGATCTAACAGACCTGTTGAGAGATAAATGGAGAGACGCAAACCGTTGATCATGGGAGCGGACTGGGTGCCTCATCATGAGGGACAGCACCATCTGCACCTCCCAACTCGCATCCACACACCTACTGTTGGGACGCACGTCACAAACATACCAAAACGCAGTCCAATATGCGGTTATTGGGCTTCGTACCGACTGCAAGGATGCCCTGCCTCCTACCTTATTTATCAGTGCTTGGAATACGCCTACCTCGTGTAGTGGCAGGTTCCGTCGCAGGTCAGGCAGAAGGGGACTCAACAGAAGAGGAAGATGCGTCAACATTTGGGGAGAGATCACTGGCAGGAACACGACCGACTCTGTGCTACTTTCCTCTTAACTGCGGAAACCAGACGGAAGCTTCGAGAGTGCGTTTCATCACGTGCACCTCCTTCCGCCAGAAGTTGACCTCACGCGGAGGAGTCACTTTCGCAACCTTCCACCCCTTTCTTCCAAATCTCTTTACGGAAAGAGCTCCTTCCACAAGCTCTCGGCCACCCGACCGCTGGCCGCTGGGACGGGGCGTCTCAGGTTGCCTACCTTACCTCGATTCCTCCCCCGAGCTCGTGGCGGAAGGTTCTTATCCTCCTTACACCTCCCAGATCCAACATTCGCCTGAATCTCAAACTTCCATTAGTAAAGATCTCTTCCAGAGCATCTATACGAATTGAATAAAGACTCTTGCCCATTGCGGGCATCTCCCGTTTCCCGCGTACTTGCGGTCAGCTCAGATCCTCGATGTCCCCCCGTCTGCCTAGCTCCTCGACAAGCAGACAAGTGCCAGTATTTTCGCCAGGATGGCTAACGCTTGTTTCCAGGCACTTCCACTCTCTCCTGCTACGTCGGTGGCCATGTCAATTCTACTTCTAACCACGTCAACGACACAGTCAATGGCACTTCAACTTCCTCTAGCTACGTTAGTGATACTGTTATTTCAATTCCACCTCTGACTGATTCAACAGTAGCTCCACTTTCTCTAGCCACATCGACGGCACTTCCATTTCCTCTAGCCCACGTCGACGGCACTCCTACTTCCTCCACTCAACTCCCCCATCAGCCACTTCAACGGCACCTCTTGTAGCCAACTCGACGGCAAGCTCTCTCTGTTGGTATACATGCCAGCAGAGCAAGCCTTTCGGCCGATACGAAGCTCAATACATCTTATTCAGCTACATATATATAAGGGAGGAGGAGGTAACAGTGCAATGCTTTCGGCCGGTTCGAAGCTCAACTTCTCGTGTTGAGCTACATATAAATAAGGAAAGAGGAAGTTACAGAGCAATCCTTGCGGTCGATACAAAGCTCAGTATCTCATATTGAGCTATATATATATGGAAGGAGGAAGTTACAGGGCAATCCTTTCGGCCGGTTCGAAGCTCAGCTTCTCGTGTTGAGCTACATATATGTATATGGGAAAGGAGAAAGTTATTGGGTAGAGTCCACAATTCCTCCGTCAAATGTAAGTAGGTGGAAGGGCCGTTTGCAATCACCTGATCACGTTTTCTGCTGTTGACTTCAACACTCTCTTCTAACCACGTCAACAGCACTCTCACTACCTCCGGCCACGCCGACGGCAGTCTCTTCCTTCAGCCATGTCGACGGTAATTCCTTCCCCTCCAGCCACATCGACGGCACTTCCTCTTCCTCTAGCCACGCCGAAGGCAAGCTCTTCCTCCAGCCAGTTCGACGGCAGCTTACCTCGTTCTGCCGCTCCAACGGGCAGAAGCCAAGTCATCCACGCGTGGTTGAAGCAGCAGCATACTACAAGCAACAAGTCGCCCAGCCAACGTATCCCATCGACTGCGAGTCAACTTCAGTACATACACTTCCAGTTTTCTGCAACACGGAAACTGTTTAATTGGGTACATCGGCCGGGATGAAGACGGGGACAAGACGGATAAGTGATGAATAGTACTTGATCTGCTACCTCCCCTCATCGCAATTGCAGGCTCATATACTGACTTTCGCTCGCAGTAGATTGGATACGCCTCTCGGGCTTCAGCTTGGAGAGAAACGCACGTGGTTGGGCCACAGTCAGACTGACAGAAAGCTCCTTCTCATCTACGCTAGATCGATCGATTTTCGAGGAGTTCGGGCGATAAAACAATACAAGTTGGAGGATTAGGGGATAATGGTGTCAGTGGGATTTTCGAGTTTGGGTACGACAATCACACCGGAATAGTAATTGACCTTTGGCAGTCTGGATGGAGATTTGACTGCCGTTCAAAGCCACGATGTAAGCCTAATCCCACTCTTTTCTATCCACAAACTTGACACTGCCAGTAGTAGGCAGAAACTGGAATTCGGAAGATGGTCGCCGCGTGCTCGCCGCGCTCCTGTCAACGTGGAGAATACCGGAGCTCTCAACCCCTATCGAGGTATGTTTTCACATCTACCTCACACAATAGGAGCCCGACTAATGAAGATGAAAACGCTTGCAGAGACGGAATGGGCGATGCTGAACCCATGGCTGCTAGACAGCTGCCTGATATAGGTGGCTCTCAAGTCTATCGTCCAGCCCTCGCGGCTGGTCTATCCAGTTGCAAACGGCCTTCCACCTTTACACCCAACGCAGGGATCATGGGCTTCCAGTAGATGACAACGGTCTCGCCATGAGCTTCGTACAGTCAGGCTAGCTCGTGGTGAGTCTGCGTCAGAAGGCTGTTGGGGAACCTCTTGAGGAGGACTGAGCGAACGCGACTTTTGTCCGGTTCATTGAGTTGATTGTTACCATTTGATCCACAGGATCGAGTAGCGAGAAGTCCATGTCGCGATGAGCTTGCGTAACGAGGGTGAGAGTGACGCAGCGTGGTTCAGGTTTTTGCTCCCGCGACTCAATGTGAAAGGGGAAATAGGATGGAGCGGTCGGTAATCTTTCGGTCTGCCCACTAACACTTCTCTGCGACAGTCACATTCGGCACGGGCTGATCCACCATCAGAGCACTGTGGCACCGGCGTTCGACACTCGGTTTTCGGGGACTTGCACGTCACTGAAGATGTAAATCTTAGTAGGGATTCATCAGACTTCACGAGGATGACTGCTAACAAACTGAACAGGCGTCCATAGCCGCTCCCCTCAAGACTTACGATTCCTGGCTGAACTACGAGTCACCGGCCCACTGCACGACAAGATACGCATTCAGCGTACCAAGGGCGGCGAACTCCCAAGCTCCTGGCGCAAGACACTCGACCCTGACGACTTCCCTCATTGGCAAACAGAGAGTGTCTGCTGTAGATCAAAGACGCCTCCGGTGGAGGGTAGGCGATTCTGCTATGTAGCTCGACTGACGGATTCGAAGGTCGAAGCGACTCGATCTTCTACTCTTTCTACCAGGCAACCGACGACCGACTGAATAACGTAACTTCCGTTCTCTGTGGCCTTCTTCCCATGAACCTCAACCAGGAGTCATCTTTTCTTCAACTTCTTCGCAACAGGAGTACTCAGGGGCTGGGAAGACGTTCTTTCAACACGTCTGCAGCTGCGATGCTCTAGGCAGGATGATTGTACATGCTGTCAACCATGAATGCCCGTACAGCACTATGCTACTCATCGAAGCCATTGGTTAGTGAATCTCAGGTCTGGGGCATCTCACCAGCTTTCTTCTCGTTCTGGGAATCTACGTCAAAGTCATTGTGCTAGTTTGTCCTGAGTTCAGAATTGACATAGGTTTCGCCGCCGCCGCCAGAGAGGATATAAGTGTCTTGTCTCTGAACTACCAAACCAGGAGGTTGATTCGGCGGCTGCAAACGTCTACATCAACCACGAAGAAGACAAGTCAAGGGTCCTGGGAGGCTACAGCCTTGAGCTCAGTGTCACGGTCATCTCGCCTCTTACACGAAAAACACATTCCTCTAGGTTGCTTCAGTTTGTCATCAGCTGACTCGCTTTCACATAAGACACATGCAGAAGTCCCCGCACAACCACAGTTCGCTCTGGGCTCATTATGAAGAAATCTTGACCAACATCCGTGAATGTTTGGATACAGATTATGGAAGGTCAGTTTTGGCGGCCGTATTTATTACCTCTCGCCCGCTTGATTCGGCCGAGCTGGCTGACCATCGTCGACTATGCCAGAAAGTCGCGATAACTTTTGGACCATGCGATCCCTTTTTCATGACCCTCCTGAACCCATGCCTCATTCGGCGTTGAAACAAACCCCTCATCAAGCCCGATTCCGCCGACCATACCTCCTCCGACCACACCTCCTCCGACCACACTTCCTCCAACGATGCCTCTCCCTCCTCCCCTCCGAGCTCCAACGCCTCTCCCCCAAG
This sequence comes from Colletotrichum melonis, assembly GCA_030868995.1. Lineage (NCBI taxonomy): Eukaryota > Fungi > Ascomycota > Sordariomycetes > Glomerellales > Glomerellaceae > Colletotrichum > Colletotrichum melonis. The sequence goes on along the minus strand of MLGG01000028.1, from coordinate 34,868 downwards.
AATTCTCTCCCCATGACCGCCGCTCCCCCGAGAACCCCCGGCGGTCTACGTATAATCGCTAAAGCGGGATTTGGCGAAGGCGACGTTATCACTGCCGCCCCGAGACAGCCCCGATCCGCAAAGCCTGGCGCCCGAGTCACCGAACCCGAATGAGAACCCGGTCCAAGACTAGATACTAGCCCAAACCCTTGTCAGATCTATAGAAGATCAGGTCGCCGTCGTCACTAGGGTCACGAACATAAGCGGAGGTGCTGGTGACTTCATACACCAATCGGTGAAGGAGTTCTTGTTCGGGCGACAAGACAAGTCTATGCCATCAGGAATCGAGCATTACAAGAATTTGGTTCTGTTGAAGCTTGAACTAACCATACCAAGGACGCTGCGGCCCGAGTATCGCCTCGATGGACCTGGGGTCCGCCAAACATATCCGCGTTTCGCATCCTGATCCGCTGGCACTTTTCAGTTACGATGTGCCATTTCAACAAGCGTAAGTACAGATCCGTTGTGTATTTGTACACTGGGTTGATTATGTTACTGGCGATAATTTAGACAGCTGCATTTCGAACAAGTCCATGCATTGATCAGGTGAGACTTTCTCCATTGGCTTGGAGACTTGGGCCTGCTGTGAAGGACGTATCAAGGGGTGCCTTTGATGTTATCAATACTCCAAATCTTTGATGTCAGTGGAGAAGGCATCGTCGCTGCGAGCTTGCACTAATTGCTCACAGACCTCGGAAAGCCCGTCGGGTCGCAAGGTCCAACAGTTCGAGATGCAATCAGATTCATGCCTTACTCCTGGACCTCACCAAGGTTAATCCCATGTCATCCTACATCTCGGCAGTGGTAGTCAGCAGTCCCGCGAGGCAACATGCTATGGCTGATGAGCCAAGATGGTCCTTGACATCAATAGTACCAGACACCTGGTGTCCACGTTTACGAACCCTCGAAGAACATCAGGACCGCGTCAATTCAGTGCATCTCTCCTCTGATATGACTGTACTGACTTCCGCATCCTCTGATTGCATGGTAAAGCTGTGGGACATTGCGACAGATTCTTGTCCAAGAATGCTCAGCACCGGCGATCCGGTCTGCTCCACGGCTTTCTCCATCGATGGAGCCACACTCGCATCAGCTTCAGGGTAATGCTGAGCTGCGGAATACAAGAACCGGCAGGTGCGTTCAAAATGTCTGTACTCGTGGCAATCCTCTTTCGTCTGCTTTTTCATATGACAGCAGCACATTGGCGTCATTCTCGACAGCGAGCGTTATTGAGTTATAGGACACTGTGAGCGGTTCCTGCCTTCGTGAAGCTGAAGACAATAGCAGCTCCATCTACCCATGTTTTTCCTTGAGATACGGTTGCCTTCCTTTTTCATCCTCTCAGAACGAGAGCTCTGACAGGGGGCTACAGGGGACTGCATCAAGATCATCAATCAGCTTTCGGTCAGGCTATTCGCAGTCTCACATCATGGCCGTCAACTTGCATCTATCACTCGAACCAAAGGCTGGACGCGCATTGTTCTTGTAGGTGATTGTACTGGTCAAGTAGCAGATCAGCTCGTCGAGACAGCGGACACCATCGCAGTCGCGCGCGACAGCTCCCATCTTGCAGCTAGCGACTTTCACAGCAGTGGACATCTTTTGGACTTGACTCTGATCTAAACAAACGTGTGTTCAGGGGCCACTGTGGACGTGTGACCTTAATGGTATTTTCCAAGGAGGGGAGCTTTCTTGCATCTGCTTCCAGGGACCCAGCCGTCAAAATCTGGCATTGGAAGCTATCTGAACCTTTGGTGTGATCAAAGTTATCAAATCTCAGATTCAACGGGCTAACACATCCGACCTCAGATGTCCATAGAGGCACAGAACCCGAAGCGACTGGGAACGGTGCTGTCAACCGACATGACGAAGTCGTCGGCTCGCTCAATGCCGCATACGAAGGTAGCTGTCCATATCTGCCTCTTGTCACAGAGGGTGGTTTAGAACACGGTAAACGGAGACTGCCACGACGTCATCGATGCAGGTGTCTTCCCCTAATGCATCACGATCTTCATTCACGGCAATGTGCGCGTGACGGAAACCTTCGGAAATCGGACGAGGATCATCGACAAAATCAAAGGAGGAGCTGACGCGTGAGGTATGCAGCAGCGCAGAAGGTTTGACGTAGGGACGATTAGCAATATCCTCGTGATCAAGCGCAGAGCCACTGGACATCTTCCTCATCTTGTTGTGGGCGGGCAAAAGCTTTGTTGGTGATGAATCCGTTATAATTACCCCCTGTTCCGCATTCGTGGGGTTCAATTTTCGAATTCTCATCAGGATGCAGCGCAATGAGCTTCGGAGGCATGCTTCCTTGAGTCAAGCAAGGCATTCGCGGCAGAACGAGCAAAAGGTCAGTCAGTAGCCTGAGATCAGATACGGTCATCTTCAGGACATGCACTTTGACTCTGTAGGGGTATGAAGGTACTCTTCACGTGCGAGAATGCCTCGAGTCGCCACTCGGTCATTCCCTCATTGCCCAAGACGTTGGCTAACGCGAGTTCCAGCTTCCAGAACACAGTCCCGAAGATGACGGACGTCACAGATTGCGCCCTCCAGCAACGCCAGAAGTCTAGACTGGTGAAGTCAAAAGGGTACGGGGCAGCATCAAGTTGGATGCCTTCAACTAGCACCTCAGTGTAGTCTCCTAAGCTAATCTGTCACTGTGGACCTCAACCGATTGGAGTCAGAGACAACCCCCACCTAGTAGCAGAGGCGCGAACGCCGCCGGATTGGCGCCCCTTTCGCCCGCTCCCGACGCATGAGATCCGCCAGTGGCCCAGACGAAACCGCCCAGTGGCCGCCATCCCGCTGGCCCCCTGTCACAACTATCGGCATCGAGGTGGTCAGCGCATATCAGTTAAAGACGTGTTGCACTTTGACATGTCTTGATTACAACCTCGAACAACACTTCATCCTCCACATGGCTGTGGCCAAGGTCCATCGAGCATACAAGGCTCTAGCATGGAGTGTTACTAGACAAGCCAACAGAGTTGTGGAACTCATGACAGGGAGACTATGAATATCAGAGGCAGGTGGCTAACGTGGGAAACATCGCTGACGTTCGAGTGGGCATGATTAGTGATTCGGTTGCCCGGAAGGAACGGTGCCCCGAGACGGCAGGACGACACGCCATCCTCGTGACGGTGTGACAGGCCTCAACCTCAGCTTCAATCGATGCAAGGACTCAATCATGGACGCCAACGTCCGAGACCAGAGCAAGCGTCTCATCGGGGTACTTCGTCACTCAATGACCTCATACTGTCTGGCACCGAGGAGCCTCTCCAAACCATACTCGGCCAGGCATACGGCTAGACATGGTATCGTATGCAAAATTTCCTCAGCCTTCACAGCATCTACGGCCGTGGATGGATGTGGCATGAGTGAAGACGCTGGCATGCACAACGTTATGCCGGTCCCATCAATTGCGGAATGGCGTCAGTACACTGTACGTACTTGGACCGACCCTATTTCCCTTATTTCCTTCAATCAAAAGGTTCATGTAAGAGCAGAAATGGAGAAAACTGGAGAACGTATGTACTGACGCCATTCCGCACTTGATGAGATATCATCTCTTGGGTCTCCCAAGGTTCCCAAAGTCGAGTTGATGAAGACTTCACAATACCAAACCAGGGTCGAGAATTGCAAGGCTACGAAGGAGGTGTGGCGCCGCGTAATGGTATTGCAGGGCAGCAATGAGCTGATGTTTCATGTCCACAACAGTACATATCCCCTTCGCCCGAAGCCGCCTGTCGAGGAGAGAACTGCACAGTTAAACGCGAGGCTGAGACGCAGCATCTGTGGCCAATTGACCTGAGCCCGGTCAGGACGGACCCTGGTGGACAGCCGAAGTACGGCTTCTGGTGATGTTAGGCCATGCAACGGGATGAGAGTAACGCGGGTTGATTGACCGTGGTGTGCGTGTTGCAGCGCAAACACATAGTGTTATGGCGGGAGTAGGGAGGGTTATCCAAAGAAGCTGTATTTAGTGGTTCTCTCTCGAACGAGGTGGAACGAGGTCGCCATCCGTTACTCAACGCGTGCATGCCAGTCCGAGAATGGTGGACAAGGCACGCTGATCAGGGAAGTGCCACAAGGCCGTGGAGACATGGGGCTGTCGAAGTTGTGGCCGATGGCATTGCAGGGGTCAATGATGAAGAGCAGCATAGCTGTCAATTTCGTGGTGGCCAGGTGCGAAGTTACTCGACCGGTACATCTGGGTAACTTGACACAGTACGCAGGTACAAGATGCATCTTCGCGTCACGTCGCGACCCCACCTGGCGCGGTCTTTGGTCTACGCGTCGCATATTTGGGAGATGACAAAGCGGATTGTGGCTAGGTAGGAGGGGCATCTGTTACCGAATGTCAAGGCAGAGGTTGCCAGTTGTACGGTTGGCAGGCCTTCAGCCAAAGCCTGCTCGTTGACATCGTACAACAGGCGTCGACCAACGACCACCCTTTCCGACCAAACAGCAGGAAGGCTCAAATAGTCGATGTATGACCTGCTCTCCGTATCAACAGCACCTTCATGAGCTGCCCCTAGATTATCATTCAAGCACCGAAGGGGGCGGGCGGCCTCGGCGGGCGAAATCGGGGGATCGTTAGGCAGTAATCTTTCGATGCGAAGGGTTGAGAAGATATCACCAACCCACCCGCCAACATAGTACATCATCATATAATCAGTAGAGATACTTAGCACCGTGCGCAGAGCGCATATTAGACTTGGAGAAAACAATCATCCATTATCGCACTTTTTAGGATGTCCCGTACGCATATAGGTATTAGTAAAAGTGAATAGCTAGCTATATACAACTGCACCGCCGCAGCAGCCACTACTGGCCCGGAGACTCTGTTTATCTAGTATTTCTTAGAGCAAGGCGCACCTACTTTATAAGCGCTATATAGGTAATAAAATCGACTGCTACTTAATATACTCTCGATTAGCCTAGCTTTTAATCAATATTCTTATTTATATCCTTTTGAAATCTAGTTCTATTTTATTATATAAGTTTTATATATAGTAGTTCTTTTAATAGTAAAATATTGATTTAAATAGAATTAAGGTTTAAAAAAAGCTATAGAATATAATATATATTTTTAAAAAGTTTTATAAATATAAATAGTCAATTTTATTAAAATTAAGCTTTAACAAATACTAATACTATTTAAGATCTAGCTTATTTAATTAAAGGCTATTTTAATTTTTATTTATTTTTATACTCTATATTTATTAGCTACTTAGGTAATGTTTAATATTATTTTTATAATATTAATATATAGTCCCCCCTAACGGAGTAATCCGCCGGGGCCGTACCGTATATTACGTATTAAAGAAAACTAAGTATATTACGCTCTATACCTAATTACTAACTAAAATAATAATTAACTAATTTAACTATTATCTCTTTTTTATTAATAGCTCCTAACTTTTTGTTATTTATTTATAAAGCGAGCTTTTTTTATTTTAATATATATAAGACTTTTTAATATTAGCTTATATAAATAGTTAAGTTTAGTATTATTTTTTTATAAATATTACTATTATTTAGGGGGGCCCGTAAAACCTATTTATAATATTAATTTATTACTCTAACTTTATATATTTCTAATACGCTTATTATAATTATTATAACTAAATTAATATTAATATATTAAATTTTAATATCCGTACTAGCCTAATTATTTATAATATTTATAATATTACTTAACTAAATTCCGTATTATTAAAAAGTATTTTATTACTTTTTAAATATACTTATATTAGTTACGATAGCTATAGCGTTAAGCTAGTTAAAGAGGGCGCCTAGCCCGAGAGGGGTAGACTTATTAACGGGTATCTTTAGTAAAGTAGTAATTTATATATTAATAAGTTTATTTAGTAGATTTGTTTAGTAAATTTATTTAGTTTAAATAAAGTAGCTTTAAGTAATATTAAAAGCGATAAAGATAAAAAGAATTTTTATAAGCTCTAATATAAAGAGTAATAAATATTAGCCTATTTAGCCCTTTTTTTAAAAACCTCTACGTCGCTATTAAAGTTTAGAACTTCTATAGTTAAAAAAGGCTATTTTTAACTATTATAGCTGATTATTATAGCTAACTATTACGGCTAACTTTTATTATTAACCTTTTTAATTAGTACCGCTATAGGGTAGCTTATTTATCTTAAATTATATAATAGTTTTTATATTAAAATTATTATATTACGTTAAGCGCATACTTAGGGTATATTACGCATATTATATAATTAAAAAATATACCGTATTATATAATTTCTTTTAAAAACGTAATCCCGTTAAGGTCAATTTTTTATACTTATAAAGCCGGAAAAAAACCACTATATAGCGTTAAATTAATTAAAAAAGGCGCCTAGTCCGAGAGGGGTAAACTTATTAATAAATATTTTTTAAAAGTTCTAGCTTATTAATTATTAACTATATATTAAAAATAAAATAAGTTCTTATTAAGTAGTAATTTATATATTAATAAATTTATTTAGTAAATTTATTTAATTTAAATAAAAAGTAGCTTTAAGTAATATTAAAAATAATAAGGATAAAAAGAATCTTTGCGAGTTTTAATACGAAAAGTAATAAATATTAGCCTATTTAGCCCTTTTTTTTAAAAAAAAAAAAACCTCTACGTTATTATTAAAGTTTAGAACTTTTATAATTAAAAAAGACCGTTTTTAATTATCATAGCCGATTATTATAGCCGATTATTATTGCCCATTTTTATTATTAACCTTTTTAATTAGCGCTATTATAATAACTTACTTATCCTAAATTAAATAACGGTTTTTATATTAAAATTATTATATTATATTAAGTATTTGTTTTTTATTTCTACCTTTGCTAGCTGCTCGGGCGATTCTCGATATTAGTTACATAGTATTAACATATAGTATTAGCGGATACTCCCACTATCTCGTTAGACTATTTTTTTTAGATTTTCTACCTTTTTAAACTTTCCCTCCTACAAAGTTTACAATCACGGATTATATTAAGTATATACTTAGGATATATTACGTATATTATATAACTAAAAAGTATATTATATTATATAATTTTTTTTTAAAAACGTAATCCTGTTAAGGTCGATCTTTTATACTTATAAAGCCGGAAAAAAAACCACTATATACTAATATATAGTATTAATAAATCTTTATGTTATTTTTTTAATTATTTTTTTAATTTTTTAATTTTTCAATTTTTTTATGAAGTTTATAATCACGGATTATTAATAGCGATCTTAAGTATTAAATACTATTTAAGTACTTAATATTATTATTTCATAAGCTTATTATATACTTAATTAAGTTTATTATTTTTTTAAATAATAGTAGTTTATAATAGAATAGTATTCAAAAATACCCATATTATTATTAAGAATAATTGATATTAAACTTTTTACTACTAATATTTATTATATTTTAAAGTTTAATATATCTATATATTTATTATATTTTTAAGTTTAATATTTCTATATATTTATTATATTTTTAAGTTTAATATTTCTATATATTTATTATATTTTCAAGTTTAATATATCTCTATATTTATTATTATTATTATTATTACTATTACTATTATTAAGAAACTATTTATTTTAAAAATATTTAAAATATCGAGATATTAACTCGTCGACTTATAAAGATACCTTAAGGACTAGTAATTTAATTTTATTAGTCTTATATTTAATAAAATTAAATTATAAAAAGATCGTTTATAAGCTTATAAAGGCGAAAAAAGTCCTTAATAAGGCGGGCTAGACTTTAAAAATAATAATAATAATATAATAATAATAAATAATATAAGAAATAGCGTTTTTAATTTTAATAAAAAAAACGAAGTAACGAATATTTATCTATATATGAGTTAAAATTAAGAATATAATAAGTATTAATAATAAAAAGGTCGGTATTATTTTTAACGATAATAATAATAAAAATATCTCTAATATTAAGTTATTATAAATTATTATTATTTAAAGAGTAGCGGACTTAATTGAATATACGGGTTTATAAAATAGTAATATTAAGTACTTTATATTACTATTAATAAGCCGTAATTATTTACTTTATAAGAGGGAAAGTTAAAAAATAAATAATATAAAAAGATAGTTTACTAAGATAGTATAAGTATTTATTAATATTATATATTAATATTATAAGAATAATATTAAGAACTGCTTGAGTAATTATTAAAAGTAGAATATTAAAATAAATAAGTTAAAAAATAAAAATTAAATTAATTACGGTTACTTACCTAGCTTCTTTATTTAGCTAGCTTGCTTATTAACTACGTTATTATTAATTATAGGTATTATAAAGTCTTATTAAAGTACGTAATAGAAACTTAATTTAAACTCTAATAGACTAACTTACCTATCAAAGTAAAAATAGCCTTTAATAAGATAGGCCGGACGCTAAATAGTCATAATTTACTATATTATACTTAGAACTCAATTTTTAATTTAATCTTATTAATAAGCTTGTTAATATTTATTATTATTATAAGCTATTATTAGTTAAAGAGTTATAAACTTTATTAAATTGATAATAGTTTAATAAAATAATAGCTTTATATTTATTTATTCTTATATTTTATTATTATTAATTACTCGAGCGGTTTTTAATATTAATTATATAATATTAATAAATATTTTTATTATTTTAATAAGCTATTTTTTTAAATTTTCTTTTTTTTTTAACTTTTTTATTTATAAAGTTTTTAACTTAACTATAAATAATAACTTTATATATTTAATATTATCTCCCTAACGAAGTAATCTACCGGGGCCGTACTATATATTACTTATTAAGGAAAACTAAGTATAATGCGCTCTATACTTAATTACTAATTAAAATAGCTCTTAATTTTTTACCGCTTTTAGCCGCTTATAGGGTAAGCTTTACCTATTTTAATACGCATAAGACTTTTTAATACTAACTTACGTAAGTAGCTAAGTCTAATATAATCTCTTTTTTTCATATAAGTATTATTATTGCCCAGGGGGTCTTATAAGAACTATTTAAAGCGCCGGTTTATTAGTTTAATTTTATATATTTCTAACTTATTTATTATAATTATTATAACTAGGCTAGCGTTAATATACTAAATTTTAGTATTTATATTAGCCCGGCTATTCATAATACTTTTAATATTACTTAGCCGAATTTTATATTATTAAAAAGTATTTTATTACTTTTTAAGCGTACTTATATTAGCTATAATAGTTATATTGTTAAGTTAGCTAAGGGTACCTAGCCCGAGAGGGATAGACTTATTAATAAGTATTTTTAACTTATTAATTACTAATTATATACTAAGAATAGAGTAAGTTCTCGTTAAAATAGTAGTTTATATATTAATAAGTTTATTTAATAAATTTATTTAGTAAATTTATTTAGTAAATTTATTTAGTTTAAATAGAGAGTAGTTTTAAGTAATATTAAAAACGATAAAAATAAAAAAAATCTTTATAAGCTTTAATATAATAAAAAAGTAGTAAATATTAGCTTATTTAGCCCTTTTTTTTTAAAAAACTTTTATATTATTATTAAAGTTTAGAACCTTTATAGTTAAAAAAGGCCGCCTTTAATTCTTATAGCTAATTATTATAACTAATTATTATAGCCGACCTTTATTATTAACCTTTTTAGCTAGTATTATTATATAATAAAGAGGATAGCTTACCTATCCTAAATTAGATAGCGGTTTTTATATCGAAATTATTATGTTATATTAAGTGCGTACTTAGGATATACTACGTATATTATATAATTAAAAAGTATATTATGTTATATAATTTCTTTTAAAAGCGTAATCTCGTTAAGGCCGATCTTTTATATTTATAAAGCCGGAAAAAAACTACTATATATTTAATATTATTATTAATTATTAAGTTTTGCTATCGCGGTAATATTAGTTATCTATTTAAGTAGTAATCTAGTTTTAAATTTAATAAGGGCTTATAATTATAGAACTTAGGCTACGGCTCTATACCTATACCCGCTATACTTATTTACGGGCTATTAAGTATATAAATACTATTAGAATTATATAAAGTGGCTATAAGTACGTATAGTCGTAATTATTTATAATCGTAATTACTTATAGTAATAATTACTCATAATTAAGATTATTTATTAAAATAAATAATTTGATAAGTAGCTAGGTAAGCAATTATAACCGTAAAAAATTATAATTATACGTGTTCGTAGCTACTTTACGTAATTATAATAGTATATATATACTAAGTAGCTTATAAATAAGTATAATAAAATAAAAAACTTTAGAGTTTAAATAATGAGCTCTAATTGGCTAATAAAGTAAGTTATTATTTAAATAGCTAAATAGTACTACTTAAATACTAAAAGTCTAATGAATTTATAATTATAAACTTTATAAAAAGAAAAGTTAAAAAGTTAAAAAAATAAGAAAATTAAAAAAAAAGAATATTATTAAAATAATAGAATTATTTATTAGTACTATATTTTAATGTTATATAATAAATATCCTTTTGGGGTCCGGTCCGCCTTATTAGGGGCCATCTTCGCCTTTATAAATAAGCTAGTTTATTAGGGTTAATATTAAGTTTTTATTACGTACTTAGTAAGATTTTATAACTAACTATAACTAGCTATAGTTATTACCGACTATTAATACTAACTAAACTTAAAATATTATTAATAACCCCGCCGCTATAGTATATTAATCGCCCTCTAAATAGTTAAAAACTACCCCTTATTTTTTATTTTTTTTAATAGTTCTAGATTTTTCTTTTTAGTCTTTCTAAATTTCTTATTTTATTATAGCGATATTAGAGTATTAATAATATTTAGGAGTTAGTTAGGTATTTTAAGGTTATTATATTATATAAGCTAGGTATTAATAATAATAATATTTATAAGGGTATATATATTTTTTATTTTTAAGTCGACGGTAGTTAGTTTATACTCTTTAGACAATCTTTTTATAAATCGGGATCGTTAAGTATAATATTAATAAGATCGAACTACTAGCCCCTAAAGTATCCCTATAGGTCGACGAATTAGCGTTTTAATATTTTAAATATTTTTAAAGTAGATAGTTCGATAATAATAATAATAATAATAGTAATAGTAATAATAATAATAATAGCGTAATAATAATAAATAGCGAGGGAAGCGAATCTTAATTTTAATAAAAGAAACGAGGTAACGAATATATATATATATATATAAGTTGAAGTTAAAAGCGTAGTAGATATTAATAAGGTTAGTATTATTTTTAATAATAGCGACGAGGGTATCTCTAATACTATACTATTATAAGCTACTATTACTTAGAGGGTAGTAAACTTAGCTAAGTAAGCGGCTTATAAAATAGTAGCGTCGGGCTCTTAGTATTACTATTAATAATCCGTAGTAATGAACTTTATAAGAGGGAATATAAAAAGGAAAGTTAAAAAGGTAGAAAATCTAAATAAAATAGTTTATTGAAATAGTAAGAGTATATATTAATACTATATATTAATACCGTATAATTAATATTAAGAACCGCTCGAGTAACTGATAAAGGTAAAAAATATAAACAAATATGATAAATATTACCAAATACCTAAGTAATTAATGAAATAAAAATAAAAAACAGATTAATACCTTATTACTAATTTTAAAATTTTCTAATTATTAATAATAATTAGTATTTTTATTATTATTTTATTTTATTTAACCTTTATATTCCCTCTAGTAATCTCTTAAGTATTATAAATATTTATATTTATTTACTAAATGTTAATATATATAAACCTCTCTTTAATTAAATTAAATATTAAGTTCTAATAGTCTAATTAGAAATTAATTAAAATTAATAACTTAAGTTAACTTTATTATTTAATAGCTTAGTAATTATATTTAGCTTAATTATATAAATATAATTAATTATATCCCTTTGGGGTCCGGCCCGCCTTATTAGGGGCCATCTTCGCCTTTATAAATAAGCTAGTTTATTAAGGTTAATATTAAGTTTCTATTACGTATTTTAATAAGACTTTATATTAATTAATAATAGCTAGCTATAGCTAATATAGCCGTTATTAACTATCGAATTATTAATACTAACTAAACTTAAAATATTAATAACCCCGCCGCTATAGTATATTAATTACTATTTAAATAGTTAAAAACTGCCCCTTATTTTCCGCCCTATTTAATAACTTTAGAATATCCTTTTTAATCTTTTTTACTCTATTCCTATATTAACGCTACGTTTTTAAAGTATTAATACTATTCTAAAGTTAGTTAGGTATTTCGAAGTTATTATATTATATAAGCTAGGCGCTAATTAGAATAATAACTATATTAATATACCTCTTTTTGATTTTTAAATTAATAATATCTAATTTATAATTTTTAAGACGATCGTATTATATAGTGGTTTTTTTCTAGCTTTATAAGTATAAAAGGTCGACCTTAACGGGATTACGCTTTTAAAAGAAATTATATAATATAATATACTTTTTAATTATATAATATACGTAATATACCCTAAGTACGCGCTTAATGTAATATAATAATTTTAATATAAAAACCGCTATATAATTCGGGATAAGTAAGCTACCCTCTTTAGTAATAGTACTAATTAAAAAGGTCGATAGTAGAGGTCGGCTATAATAATTAGCTATAATAGTTAGTTATAATAATTAAAAACGGCCCTTAACTATAGAGGTTCTAAACTTTAATAATAACGTAGAGGTTTTTAAAAAAAGGGCTAAATAGGCTAATATCTATGTATTAGAGCTTATAAAAATTCTTTTTATCCTCATCGCTTTTAATATTACCTAAAGCTACTCTCTATTTAAACTAAATAAATCTACTAAATAAATTTACTAAATAAACTTATTAATATATAAACTACCACCTAAATAGCTAGTTAAATAACTAATTAAGAGGTTAGCTAGTTAAAATACTACCTCGATAAGAACCTACTCTCTTAGTATATAGTTAGTAATTAGTAAGCTAGAACTCTCTAAAAATGCTTATTAATAAGTCTACCCCTCTTAAGCTAAGCGCCCTCGGCTAGCTCGACGCTATAGCTATCGTAGCTAACGTAAATATACTTAAGAAGTAATAAAGTACTTTTTAATAATATAAAATCTAACTAAGTAATAATATAAACGCTATAAATAGCCGGGCTAATACGGATATTAAGATTTAATATATTAACGCTAGTTTAGAAATTATATTTTATAAAGCTAAAAATCTTTTTAATATAGGCTATATTATAAATATAAGGGAATATATAAAGGGCCCCTTAATTTTTAATAAAAAAGAGTATATAATATAAGATCTAGCTACTTATATAGGTTAATATTAAGAGGTTTTATATATATTAGAATAGGTATAGCTCGCTCTTTAAATAGTTAGAAGCGGGGGAAGGTTAGGAGCTATTAATAAAAAAAAGATAACGGTTAAGTTAGTTAACTACTATTTTAATTAGTAGTTAAGTATAGAGCGCAATATACCCAGTTTTCCCTAATACGTAATACATAGTATAGCCCCGGCGGATTACTCCGTCGGGGGGGACGATTGTATTATAATTCGGGGTCCTTTAGTATAATACTTATAGAATTAAATTTTTAGTTATTCAAGAAGTCCTAGGGGTCGATAATAACTAAGCGTCTCGGTATTTTAATAATATATATTTAAAATAAATAATTCGATAGTAATAGCAATAGGGTAATAGTAATAAGGTAATAATAATAGGGCGATAGTAATAAATAGTAAGAGAAGTAGCGTTTTTTAATTTTGATAAAAGAAACGAAGTAACGAATATATATATATATATATATATATATATAAATTAAAGTTAAGAGTATTAAGGTAGATATCGTAAGGTTAATATTATTTTTAATAACGATAACGAGGGTATTTTTAATATTACCGTTATAAGCTATAGTTATTTAGAAAAGTAGGGAACTTAGCTAGGTACGTAGTAAGCTTATAAAATAATAGTATTAGGCGCTTAATATTACCGTTAATAATCCGTAATTATAAACTTTATAAAAAAAAAAGTTAAAAAAAATAAAAAATCTAAAAAAATAGTTTATTAAAATAGTAAGAGTATTTATTAATATTATATTTAATTTTATATTCTACTTTTACTAGCTACTCGGGCGGTTCTTAATATCGATTATATAGTATTAATATATAGTATTAATAGATACTCCTACTATCTTAATAAACTTTTTTAAATTTTTTTTTTAATTTTTTACTTTTTTAACTTTCTCTCTTATAAAGTTTATGACTACGGATTATTAACGATAATATTAAGCGCCCGATACTACTACTTTATAAGCCGCCCACTTAGTTAAGTTTATAGCCCCTCTAAGTAATAATAGCTTATAATAGTAGTATTAGAGATACCCTCATTACTATTATTAAGAATAATACCGACCTTACTAATATCTACTTTAATATTTTTAACTTTAACTTATATATATATATATATATATATATATATTCGTTATTTCGTTTCCTTTATTAAAGTCGAAAAACGCTCAAGCACACTTTATTAAAATACCGAGACGCTTAATACTCGTCGACCCTTAGGGCTTCTTTAATAACTAGAAGTTCGATTTTATAAGTATTATACTAAATAACCCTGAGCTATAGAGAGACTACCTTAATAAATACTATATCCGTAATATTAATTTATAAAAAATAAATAAATATATTATAATAAGCGTTACCCTTATTAGCGCTTTTTTAATATAATAAAATAATATAAATAAGCCTAGACTTAATAATATAATTAAAAACTTAAAAAGAGCGTAGGCGAGCGTATTAAATAAGAATATTAAGGAAAGGCTATTATTAAAGAAAATAAAAAGAGAAAGTAAGGGGTAGTATTTAGCTATTAAAAAGGTAATTAATATATTATAATAGGATCGTTAGCTTTTTAAGTTTAGTTAGTATTAATAGTTAGTAATAGCTACGGCTAGTTATAGTTAGTTATAAAGTCTTATTAAGTACGTAATAAAAACTCGATATTAACCCTAATAGACTAGCTTACTTATAAAGGCCAAGATAGCCCCTAATAAGGCAGACCGGACCCTAAAGGGATTAATATTATATATTAATACTATATAACTAATATTAAGAATCGCCCGAGTAGCTAGTAAAAAAAAAAAAAATTTAATTAATTATATAGAGCATATTACTCTAATTATTATAATAAAAATAAATAAAAAAATATAAGTATTAAAATATACTAATTTAAAATCCTAATTTAGCTAGTTACTTATAAATAGTTTATTATTAATAATTATAATCCAAAATTATAAAGCTTATATAACTCTTCTAAAGAATTAGATATAAACTAAAAGTCGTAGTTAAAAATAATAAACTTTAATAGTTTAAAAAGTACTATTATAAAATTTATTAAAACATATTATTATAGGTAATTTAGGATAGATAAGAGCCTTGATTTCCATAGGGCGTTATAATAAGTTTTAAAAGCTATTACGTATAAAATTTTTCAATATATTAACATATATTTACTACTAGACTAGGCTAGTTATATTACTATTTAACTATTTTAAATACTTTATTATGCCCTAAGTATATAAAAAACCTTTCCTAAACTTTACGGATTATTAAAATATATAAGTTTTTCTAAAAAGATAATAAGTATTTGTTTTTTTTTATTCTGCCTTTGCTAGCTGCTCGGGCGGTTCTCATTATTATCTACATAGTAATAATACACAGTATCAATCAATACTCCCACTATCTCAATAAACTATTTTTTTAGATTTTCCTTAACTTCCCCTCTTACAAAGTTTATAACATAACTACGGATTATTAACAGAAGATAATAAATATATAATTTATTATAAATAATTTATTAATCTACCCTTTTAAAAGTATATAATCTTAGTTTGTTAATAGCTATTTATTTATTTATATATTCTGCTTTTACTAGCTACTCGGGCGGTTTTCAATATCGATTATACGGTATTAATATATAGTATTAATAAATACTTCTACTATCTCAATAGACTATTTTTTTAGATTTTCCTTAACTTTCCCTCTTATAAAGTTCATAACTACGGATTATTAACGGCGATGTTAGGCGCCCGATTATTATTAGTTATATTAAGAATAGTTACGCTATTATAGAATTATAATTTAGCTTTAGAAGTTTCTTAATTAATAAATACGCTTATAAAGGTTTAATATAAAAAAGTTAACGATAAGCTTAAATAACTAAACTATAATTTTAATACTACTTAAAATCTAATAATAATATTTAATAGTAATATTTAATAATAAAAAATTAAAAATAATAGGTTTAATTATAATAAAACGTGACTATAATTAACCTTATCGCCGTTAATAATCCGTAATTATAAGCTTTTTAAAAGGGAAAGTTAAAAAAGAAGAAGGAAATTTAGAAAATAGTCTATCGAAATAGTAAGAGTATTTATTAATATTATATATTAATATTATATATTAATACTATATAAACGATATTAAGAACTACCTGAGTAGCTAGTAAAAGCAGAATATAAAAATAAATAATTAGCCTCTATTAATACTTATTAAGTCTTGATATCCTTCGTCTTTTATAATAATAAGTTATTAAGTATATTTTCCTCCCTAAGGGTCTAGTCTACCTTATTAGAGGCTATTTTTAACTTTATTTATAAACTAGCTTATAAGTATTAATATTAAGTTTTTAATACGTATTTTAATAAGACTTTATAACTAATTATAACTAACTATAGCCGTTACTAATTATTAATACTAATTAAACTTAAGATATTAATAATCTTATTATAATATTTATTTTTTATTTTTACTTTTGCTAGCTACTCAGGCGATTCTTAATATTAGTTATATAGTATTAATATATAATATTAATAAATACTCTTACTATCTTATTAAACTATTTTTTTTTAAAATATTCTTTTACCTTTTTAAACTTTCCCTTTTATAAATTTATAATTATAAATTAATAGCGATATTAAGTACGATATTATTATTTTATAAGCCGTTTATTTAGCTAAGTTTGCGGCCCTTAAAGTAATAATAGTTTATAATAATAGTATTAAAAATACTATTATTATTATTATTATTAAGAATGATATTAACTTTATAATATTTATTATATTTCTAATTTTATTTATATATATATATACATATTACCTCGTTTTTTATTAAAATTAAAAAGCGCTTCCCTTACTATTTATTATTATTATATTATTACTATTACTATTATTATTATAATTAAATTATTTATTTTAAATATATACTATTAAAATACTAAGACGTTAATAACTCGTTAACTTATAAAGATACTTTAGGGGATATACTTAGTAATTCGATCTTATTAATATTATATTAAAAAACCCTAAATTATAATAAAGTTATTTTATAAAATATGAATTAGATATTATTAACTTAAAGATCTAAAATATATATATTAATATAAATATTACCCTTATTAATACTTAACTTATATAATATTACCTTAATAAAATACTTAATTAATTATGAAATATAATTAATACCTTAATATTATAATAATAAAATAAGAAGTTTAAAAAGATTAAAAAGGATATTTTAAAGTTATTAAATAAGTTAAAAAATAAGAAATAGGTTTTAACTATTTAAAAAGCTATTAATATATCATATTATTAATAATTAAATAAGCTATATTAATAATTATAGCTAGCTATTATTAATTATAAAGTTTATTATGTAATAAAAACTCGGTATTAACCTTAGTAAACTAGCTTACTCGTAAGGGTAAAATTAGCCCCTAATAAGGCGGGCCGGACCCTAAAGGGCTTATTATAATATCTTAATTACTTTTTCAATAATTAAATACTACCCCTTATTTTTATTTATTTTATTAAATAATAACTTTTTTTTAATATTCTTATTTAATATACTTATTTATACTCTTTCTAAGTTCTTAATTATATTATTATATTTAAGCTAATTTATATTATTTTATTATATTAAAAAAGCATTAATAAGAGTGATATTTGTAATTATATATTTATTTATTTTTTATAAGTTAATATTATATGTATAATATTTATTAAAATAGTTTTTTTTATAGCTCGGGGTTATTTAATATAATACTTATAAAATCGAACTTCTAATTATTAAAAAAGCTTTGAGGGTCAATAATTTATTAAGATTTTAGTATTCTAAAAAAATATACTTAAAATAAATATTTAAATACTACTAATAATAATAATAGCGTAATAATGATAATATAGTAATAATAGATAATAAAAGAAGCGTTTTTTGATTTTAATAAAAAATAAAGTAATAAAATATATATATATATGAGTTAAAGTTAAAAGTCTTAAGGTAAATATCGTACTTATAGAGATTAATATTATTTTTAATAACGGTAATAAAGGTATCTCTAATATTATTATTATAAGCTACTACTACTTAAAGGGCCGCAAACTTAGCTAAATAAGTAGTTTATAAAATAGTAATATTAAGCGCTCAATATCGCTATTAATAATCCGTAGTTATAAACTTTAGAAAAAGGTAATTTAAAAAAAAAAGAAATTTAAAATAATAGTTTATTGAGATAGTAAGAGTATCTATCAATACTATATATTAATGCTATATAATTAATATTAAGAATTACCTAAGTAGTTAATAAAGGTAGAATATATAAATAACTAAAGTTTATAACTATAGATTATTAATGGTATTATATAAATACCGTTATATAGACTAGTTTTAGTACCTTAAACGTACCATTATAATCTTTATTAAATTAAAAGGGTACGCTTTTATTACTAAACTTTATTAATAGCCTAGCTAAGCGTTTATAATTCTTTATAAATCGCTTATAAAAATTATAAAGCCTAAAGAATAATGAGATTTCCCTTAATAATATAAATAGCTTTTAATTCCGTATTACTAGGACCTTATTTCTATTTAATAATATATTATTAATATTAGTTATGAATTTAAAATATTTTATAATAATAATACTAAACTCGTACTTTCTAATATTTATCTATAGCCCGGCCCTTTATACCTAGTTTAATACTTTTATAACGTATTCGTAGTTTTATAATAAATTATTTAAAATAAATAAGAATATTATTTATATATACTATATAAAAGTTATTTAGGTACTTTATTAATATATTATTTACATATTTTTAATATATAACAAGTTTATTTTAAAGGCCGAATAATAAGACTTTATATATATATATATATATCTTATAGTAAATACGGAATACTATAATATCTTTTAAAATAGGATTAAGGTAAATATAATAAAAGGGCTATTTAATTTTGAATTTAATAAAAGCCTTAGCTTAGCTTAACCGTAATAATATTTTATTAATTATAAATAAGGAGTATAAATTGTTTTTATAAGCCTATTTAGTTTCTTCAAAATTAATATAGTACTATATATTAATATTATGTTTCTTAATAAATAATATTAATAAAATAAAAAGAGTGTTATTTAATTTTATAAATCCTTTATATATGTTTTTATTAAAAAATAAGTTTTAATTATTCTTATTTTAAGTAGTAATTATTTATAAAAGGGGTAATAATAAACTTATTTTAGCCTTTTTTTATAAACTTTATTTTCCTCCTAACGGAGTAATCCGCCGGGGCTATACTATATATTACGTATTAAGGAAAACTAAGTATATTACGCTCTATACCTAACTATTAATTAAAATAGTAATTAACCGACTCGACCGTTATCTTCTTTTTATTAATAGCTCCTAACCTTCCCCCGCATAAAGTCCTCTAAGTTCTAACTATTTAAAAAGTAAACTATACTTATTTTAATATATATAAAACTTCTTAATACTAGCTTACGTAAGTAGTTAAATCTCGTATTATATATTCTTTTTTATTAGAAATTAGGGGGCCCTTTATATATTCCTTTATATTTATAATATAGCCCGTATTAAAGGGATTTCTAGCTTTATAAAATATAATTTTTAAATTAATATTAATATACTAAATCTTAACGTCCGTATTAGCTTAGTTATTTACGGCATTCGTATTATTATTTAGCTAGATTCCGTATTATTAAAAAGTATTTTATTACTTTTTAAGTATATTTATCTTAGTTATAATAATTATAATATTAAGCTAATTAAAAAGGGTACCTAGCCCGAGAGAAGTAAACTTATTAATAAATATTTTTAAGTTCTTATTAAAATAGTATTTTAACTAACTAACCTCTTAACTAGTTATTTAACTAGCTATTTAAGTAGTAGTTTATATATTAATAAGTTTATTTAGTAAATTTATTTAATTTAAATAAAAAGTAGCTTTAAGTAATATTAAAAATAATAAGGATAGAAAAAATCTTTATAAGCTCTAGTACGAGTAATAAATATTAGCCTATTTAGCCCTTTTTTTAAAAACCTCTACGTTAATAATTAAAGTTTAGAACCTTTATAATTAAGGGCTATTTTTAACTATTATAGCTAATTATTATAACTAATTATTACGGCCGACTTCTACCGTCGACCTTTTTAACTAACGCTACCGCAGGGTAGCTTACCTATCCCGAATTATATAGTAGTTTTCGTATCGAAATTATTATATTACGTTAAGTACGTACTTAGGGTATATTACGCGTATTATATAATTAAAAAGTATACCGTATTATATAATTTTTTTTAAAAGCGTAATCCTATTAAGGTCGATTTTTTATACCTATAAAGCCGGAAAAAAACCACTATATAAACTCTATTTTATAATTATAATTATAATAAATATTAATATATTATTTATTATTTTATTAAAATATTAGTCTAGGGCTTTAAGTTTTTAAAAGCTTTATAATTATTAAATCTTAGTTCATTTAATTATTACTTCTTAAAAAGTCCTTTTAATCTTTCTTTTTGTTTCTTAGTTATTTAATTTAGCCTATATAATAATATAAACCTTAGTTCTAATATCTTCGTATTTTAAATTAATTTTAGACGTTAGGGTACTAATCAAAATAATATTTAAAATAATATTAGCTCCTATATATCAAATAGAGGTTTATATAGGTTTAATCTTTGTTAAGGTAGTTAATAGCGTATTAATAAGCATAAAGCTTATTATTTTAAGCATTTTTAATATTATTAAACCGCTATATATATCGGTTTTATATACTTTAAAATTAATAAAATATTTAATAAGCTAGAATAAGACTTATTTCTTTCACAATTACTTACTATACCGTATTATATTTATTTTAAATATCTCTTATTATTTAATATTGATTTAATATTAAACGTCGATAATTTTAGGGGTATATAAATCTTTTATATCCTTAATAATAATGGGGGGGGGGGTATTTTATAATAATAATTCTTTAGATTATATAAAGTGCTTATAAAGTATATTAAGAGTAATTATATATTACTCGAACTATTTTTATTTAAGGATTAAATTATCGCGCTCTATATTAAATTAATACAAGGGCATTTTTAAAAAGGCTTAATAATATATATATATATATATATATATTAGTAGTTTATACTATATATAGTAGCTTTTTATCTAGCTTTATAAGTATAAAAAATCGACCTTAACGGGATTACGCTTTTTAAAAAAATTATATAATATAAAATACTTTTTAATTATATAATATACGTAATATATCCTAAGTATGCGCTTAACGTAATATAATAATTTTAATATAAAAACTATTATTTAATTTAGGATAAATAAGTTACCTATTTTAATAGTAGTACTGGTTAGAAAAGTTAATAATAGAGGTTAGTTATAATAATTAGCTATAATAGTTAGCTATAATAGTTAGAAACGGCCTTTTTTAACTATAGAGGTTTTAAACTTTAATAGTAACATAGAGGTTTTTAAAAAAAGGGCTAAATAAGCTAATATCTATTACTTATACTAAAGCTCGTAAAGATTCTTTTTATCTTTATCGCTTTTAATATTACTTAAAGCTCTATTTAAACTAAATAAATTTACTAAATAAATTTACTAAATAAACTTATTAATATATAAACTATTACTTAGATAGCTAGTTAAATAACTAGTTAGGAAGTTAGCTAATTAAAATATTACCTTAACGAGAACTTAAAAATACTTATTAATAAGTCTACCCCTCTCGGGCTAGGCGCCCTTAGCTAGCTCGATATTATAGCTATTATAACTAACATAAGTATACTTAAAAAGTAATAAAATACTTTTTAATAATATAAAATCTAGCTAAGTAATAATACGAACGCCGTAAATAACTAAGCTAATATAAATATTAAAATCCGGTATATTAACGCTAATTTAGAAATTATACTCTATAGAGTTAGAAATTTTTTTTAATACGGGTTATATTATAAACGTAAAAGAATATATAAGGGGCCCCTTAACTTTTAATAAAAAAGAATATATAATATAAAATCTAACTACTTATATAGGCTAATATTAAGAGGTTTTATATATATTAAAATAAGTATAACTTACTTTTTAAATAATTAGAATTTAAAAAGTTTTATATAAGGGAAGGTTAGGAGCTATTTTTAATAATAAAAAAATAATAGTTAAGTTAGTTAATTATTATTTTAATTAATAGCTAGGTATAGAGCGCAATATACTTAGTTTTCCTTAATACGTAATATATAGTATAGCCCCGGTAGATTGCTCCGTCGGGGGGCCTTTATATAAGTATAATTTTATAATTTTAAAAACCTCGTATTTTAGCTTATTATTATTATTAATAATTTATAAAAGCGGGTCTTAGTTCTACTTTAATAGCGGATTATCAATAGCCTTTTTTAGCTTATTTAAGTAAAAGACTGGGTATATTTAGCTACTTATTAATAATTTTATAATTTATATACCCCCCTAATTAGTATTAATAATAAAATATAGCCCGGCCTATAGTTATTATAGCTTATTTATATTAGCGGACTTTTAATCTAAAGTATTAATAAATACCTAATTACTTAGTTTTAAGTTATCTCAATACTTATAGCGATTAGTATATTTTTTATATTATATTTAAGCGACTTTTGTATTATTTTTAGTTATTTTTTAAGCTTTATATATCCCTTAAGCTAAATATTATATATTAATACGGTTTAGTTTCTTTCTTATAGAGCTAAATTAATAAGTTTGTTTAGATTAATTAGAAAAGAGCTATAATTAACGACTTAATCTTATTTTATATAATAATAACCCCGTAATCTTTTTGAATTAAGTAATATGAATAAAGTTAACTATAAATAGTATTTGTTTTTTTTTTTCTGCCTTTGCTAGCTACTCGGGCGGTTCTCGGTATTATTTACACGGTATTAATACATAGTATCAATGGATACTATCACTGTCTCGATAGAACCATAAATAGTATATTACTCTAATTATTCTAATATTAATTAATTAATAATTTTAATTTTTATAAAATATACTAGTTTAGTACTTCTATTTAGCTATTTATTTAAGTATAATTTATTATTAATAGTTATAATTTAACCCCGTAAATCTTATAGAGCTCTTTTCAAAAGTTAAGAATAAATTAGGGGCCTCGGTCCAATATAATAATCTCTAATAAGCTGAAGATAAGTAATACACGCTTATGAAACATTCGGCTTATTTTTATTATTATATTAGTTTTATGATAAGAAACGGATATTACCCTCTTATTTAAGTAGTTTATTATTATTTCTATATTATAAAATCATTTTTAATTAATAAAGATAGTTATAAAGTTAGTAAAAATATATTATTATAGGTAATTAAATATTAAAGCGGCCTTAGCTCCCTAGGGGGCTTATTACGTAATTTTTATAATTAGTAATAAGTATAGTAGTTCTATATATTAATAAGTATTTATCATTAGGCCTAGATAATAATATTACTATTATTTGATTATTTTTATAACTTTATTACGCTTTAAATATACGAGGAGCTTTCATTTTTAGATTTTATAAATAATTATAATATACAGGTTTTTTTTAGTCTAACGAGATAGTAGGAGTATCTACTAATACTATAGATTAATACTATATAATTAATATCGAGAATCGCCCGAGCAGCTAGCAAAAGTAAAAATAAAAAACAAAAAAAATAGAGGTTTTTTTCCTTAAGTACTATAAGCTTTTCATTTATTATTATTAATTCGTCGTTTTAAATACATTAGCGCTTCTACCTCTTAATTATTAATACTTCTATTAATATAAGAGACGTTATAAAAGGGTTTTTATTAAGCTTTAAAATCTTTTTTATTAATAAATACTCTTAAACCTCGTTTTTTAAAATTAATAAGCTAATTACGAATTATAACTAGGTAATAATAGTACTTAGTAACACTTATAGCTTTATTATAATATTTAAGAATAATAGTTTTAATAATAAAAGGATCTAGGTTCTATTACGGCGCTAGGCACTAGGCCCCTTAGTGCCTAGGCCTTAGGCACCTAACGGACCCCCTATAAGTTATATAATTACTAAATTACTAGGCCTAAAAGCCTAGTACCTTAGATTCTACTTATTAATCTACTTTTTCCCTCTTTATATTAAGTTACGTTTATTAAGTTAATATAATAGCGTTTTAACCTACTTCGAGTTCCTTTTTATAATATTACTTAACGTCGCTTATAAACCTTATTTTTTAAAAATAAAATAATAATATTTTAACTTATTAATTTACTATATGAATTAGCTACCCCTATTAAAAAAATATAATATTAAGTAATAATTAATTAATTAACTACGCAAAGTAATTAATACTTTTTAAATATATATACCCCTTTTATTAAATATTATAATTTAAAATAAGAGCTAAGGAGCGTAAATATTATTTTATATTAATAATTTCTAATAAAGCCGTTATTTATATAAATAATATTAAAATATTATAAGTATTAATAAAGATACCGAGCTCCCTATATTTAATTTTAAAGTCGACCTCTCTAATTAGTTTATAAAATAGCTTTTATTTTTTATTATATAAGCTAATCGACTTAAGTACCTCTATTACGTTATTAATAAATTTATATTCCTTATTTAGATCCGTAATAAGGGACTTTTTAATAATATTAAATAATATAACGTTAACTTTAAGTTTATTTAGGACTTATATAATTAAAATAAGGGCGCTACTTTCTAAGCCTAAGTTATAAACTAATTAAAAATACGTATTACTTAGTATTATTTTAAATAGGTATTTATTTTTATAATTAGCTAGCTAAGTAATAGTACTAAGTAATTTTATAAAATAATTAAAAAGAATATAGAGGTTATATATATCATTATTATAGAGCTTTAGAATATTAAAAAGTAATTAGACTATGCTTTTTATATTAACGCTATACTTAATAAGTATATTAAGTAATTTGAGAATAGTTTTATAGTTAGTATTAATAATAGCGAACGTAATAATAATATTTACTATATACTTAAATAGTAACTTTTAACGTCCCTATTTTTATTATTAATAATAATAATAAGGGCCTAAAGCTCCCTTATTAGCTTTAATATATTATAAAGTACTTAGAGAGTACGAATTTAAATATTAATAAATACTACTTAGAGTACGTTATTAATAAAATTAGTAATATTATAATAGAATTTATTTACTTTATACTAACTTTTAATAAGATTATTATTATAAATTAGTTATTATACGAGCTTAAGTCGGCTTATATTAACTTTATTATTATAAATAATACTAATTAAAAACTAAATACCCTTTTTATTATTTTTAAAAATATTTACTAAAAGCGCTCTATTTTAATTAAACTCGCCTACGTTAATAAGCTCTTTAAGTTTTAATAAAAGCGCTACTTTTATAAAAAGTTCTTTATTTATTTTTAAAACTAAGCTATTTCTAAGTACTTAAATAAAAAATATAACTTTTTAAAAATATATTAAATACGTTATTTAGTTTATTAATATAATATAATACCCGTTAGTTAATAATAAGGCCCTAAAGAGTATTATACTTATTTATACTATCCTTATTAAAAATAAAAAAAATAGTATTACTAAGTAAACTACTTATAACCGAATTATTAATTATAAAACTATCCTAAAGGCCCTATATTAAAAGCTTAAAAATAATAGTATTTATTTTATTTATAATAAGCTTAGCTACGTTTTTTAAGATTATTTTAACGAGCTAAACGCTATTATAGCCGTTATAAATATAATTAACGAATAGTACGCTTTAGGTTTTAAAAAACTAAGCCCCTTAGTATAAGTAACCTCTTAGCTAGGGGATAAGTATAAAAAAAGAAATTAGTAATTTATTTAATAAACTTATAAAATTTTATAAGAGAGTAGCCTCTAGAGATCGAGCTTATAATAATATTTAATAAATATAAAATTTACTTAAAAGCCTTATTTGATACGGGAGCTAATAAGTATTTATTTTTTATCTTTACTTTTATTAACTACTTAGGTAATTCTTAATATTAGTTATATAGTATTAATATATAATATTAGTCCCTTTAGGGTCTAGTCCGCCTTATTAAAGGCTATCTTCGCCTTTATAAATAAGCTAGTCTATTAGGGTTAATATTAAGTATTTTTATTACGTATTTTAATAAAACTTTATAACTAATAAAAGCCGGCCGTAGCCGTTACTAAATACTAACGATCTTATTATAATATATTAATTACCCTCTAAATAACTAAAAACTACCCCCTATTTTTTACTTTTTTTAATAACACTAAAAAAAAAATTTTAATTTTTTTTAATTTATTTTTACGTAGTAATTTTAAAGTATTAATAATACTTAGGAGTTAGTTAGGTATTTCGAGGCTATTATATTATATAAGCTAAGTATTAATTATAATAATAACTATATTAATATTTTTAATTTTTAAATTAATAATATTTAATTCGTATTTCTTAAGACGATTATATTATAGTTCGGGGTCCTCTAGTATAATACTTATAGGATCGAACTTATAGCCCTTAAAATATCCCTATAAATTAATAAGTTAGCGTCTTAGTATTTCGATAAGTAAGTAGACGATTCGATAGCGATAGTAATAGTAATAGTAATAATAATAGGGCAATAGCGATAGGGTAATAATAACAGGGTAATAACAATAGGGCAATAGTAATAAATAGCAAGGGAAGTAGCGTTTTTTAATTTTAATAAAAGAAACGAAGTAACGAATATATATATATATATATATAAGTTAAAGTTAAAAGTATATATTAATAATAAGAAGGTCGGTATTATTCTTAATAATAATAACGAGGATATTTTTAATATAATATTATTATAAACTATTATTACTTAGAGGGCTATAAGCTTAGTTAAATAAGTAGTTTATAGAGTAAAAGTATTAAGTATTTAATATTATTATTAATAATCCGTAATTATAAACTTTATAAATGGGAAAGTTTATAAGGAGTAAGGAAATTTAAAAAATAGTTTATTAAGATAATAGGAGTATTTATTAATATTATATATTAATATTATATCGACGATATTAAGAACTGCCCGAGCAACTAGTAAAAGTAGAATATATAAGTAAATAATACTAAATAATCTCCTATAATAGCTCTATTATTAATTTGTTATTTATATTATATTTAAATATCAATTAGTTATAATAAATACTTATATTTATTAACTACGGGGCTAAGCTTATTACTTTAAAAAGTAGTTTAAGTTACTTACTTAATAATAACAAGCTATTTAACGGGAGGCTACTTAATAATAAAACATGATCTATAGATATAAATATTAGCCTTAGAATTCTTTAGCTATATAACTACTTATATAAGCTACTTATAATACGGGGATTCTTAATTTATATTAGGGTATTATTAAGATCTTAAAGAGGTTAGTATATATTTTATTAAAAAAAATCAATATACTAAGGGCTACTCGAGTAGTTAATATACATAAATAATATATTTTATTAACTAACTTCTAATTATATTTAAAATCTTAAGGATTATATAGTTATAAAGTATTTAGTTTATAAAGCGCTTATAATAAAGCTAGATATTAAATAAGTTCTTATAACTAAGTAATAATATCGTAATAAGGGGAATTTAAGATCAATAAATTATAAAATCTAGAGCTTTATATCCTACTTACTTAGTTATATTACCGAGCTATAGCTATTAGAGATACTTATAATACGTACGAGATTTTATAATGATAATAGCCTTAACTTACTCTCTTTTTTTATTAACTAATATTCTTTTAATTATTTAAAAAATAGTATAAAAGTCTACGTAACTAATAATAATATAAGACTTTAGGTTTTTATAAGTACTCTTAGTAAGCGAGTTTATATATATATATCAATACTCTTATACTTATTAATAAAGTACTAAGCTTATTAAGAATAAAAGGGGATATATATATATTTACTAAGTATAAAAACTAGAGTCTAGTTAATAAAATCCGCTTAAATTTCTTTTTAAATAGTATTAAAGTTAATTTTTAAACTTATATAAAATACATACATTTATAGTTAGTAAAAGTCTATAAGTATATATTTCAGCTGAATGACCTCGAATTATTAAATAATAAATAATTTATTAAAATATAATATTATAGTAAATACCGTAATTTATAAGTTATAAAAAAGGGTAATAGTAATAACTATTTACTCTTTATAAACTAATATAAAAGCTTTAATAAACTTCTTATCTTTATTAATATTAAACTTATTTTAAACTTTTTTAGTATTATTATTTAGTTATTTATACTTAATCTTAAAGTCTATAATTATATTAATATAAAAAATATAAACTTAGAGTTAAATAATAAGTAGTACCTTAATCAAGGCCGAGCAAAGGGTATTTTTAAAGTTAATAATACTTATATGTAGTACTTAGGTACTTAGTTTTTATCAAATTATAATAAATAACTATATAAAGAAATTTCATAACTCATAACGTTTTAATTAAATAATAATAAATACGTAATCAAGTAATAAGCTAATATTTATAATACTAATAATTTGAAAATGAAGTATTTTAAACTTATTTATTTTGTATATATTATTAAAGCTTATTACCTATAAAAAGTGCTTTTATGTCTTTTTATATTATAAATAAGTTTATAATATAGTTTTAAATAAGTTAGGGTTTTTTTTTATTTAATAAAACGTAGTAACGGAGGCTAGAAGTTAAAATATTATAAAAAACCACTTAAATAAGGGTCCTATTATAAAAGTACTCTAGTAATCATTTTTATTACTTACTATAAACGTGTTTTTATTTAAAATATAATAGTATATTAAGTATATAATTATAGATTATTATAAAAATCTTACAAAGTTTAATAATAGTATATTTAAATAAGTTATTAAAAAGGGTAGTTTAGTTGAAAAAGAGCTAGTAATAAGTAAGGTATATTACTTAATAGAGGGATAAGTTATAATTATAATTATTTATTTATGTTTTTTACTTTTACTAGCTGCTCGGGCGGTTCTTAATATCGATTATACGGTATTAATACATAGTATCAATGTATGCTCCTACTATCTCAATAGACTATTCTTTTTAGATTTTCTACCTTTTTAACTTTCCCTCCTGTAAAGTTAATAACTACGGATTATTAACGGCTATTTATTTATCATAACTCTTAAATATTAAATATTTAAACCCTTAAAAACAATATATAATTAAGAAAGAAAAATCTAATAGAGTAATATTTATATTATAAAAAAGGACTTTTTCTTATATATTTTATAACGTATTTATATAAGTAATTATAAAGAAATATTTAAAAAGTATTTAAAAAAGCTAAGCTTATATTTTTAAATATAAAAAGTATACTATTTAAGCTTAATATAAAGTTATATACTCTAATATTTCTAAGATCTTTTTTAATAATACCCCTAATTTAGATTTTTTATATACTAAATAACTTAATTAAAGTATTATTATAATTATTTGATTTTATATTCTGCCTTTACTAGTTACTTAGGCGGTTCTCAATATCGATTATATAGTATTAATATATAGTATTAATAGATATTCCTACTATCTCGATAGACTATTCTTTTTAGATTTTTTACCTTTTTAACTTTCCCTCTTATAAAGTTTAAGATTATTAACGGTAATACTAGGCACCCGACGCTACTACCTTATAAACCTACTGCGCACTTAGCTAAGTTTACTACCCCTCTAAGTAATAATAGCTTATAATAATATAATATTAGAGATACCCTCGTCGCCGTTATTAAAAATGATACTAACCTTATTAATATTTACTATACTTTTAACTTTAACTCGTATATATATATATATATATTCGTTACCTCGGTTTTTTTATTAAAATTAAAAAACGCTACTTCCCTCGCTATTTATTACTATTACCCTATTACTATCGCCCTATTACTATTATTATTAAATTATCTATTTTAAATATATACTATCGAAATACTAAGACGCTAACTTATCGATCTATAGAGATACTTTAAAAACTAGAAGTTAGATCCTATAAGTATTATATTAAAGGACCCCGAACTATAGTATAATCGTTTTAAGAAATACGGATTAAATATTATTAACTTAAAAATTGGAAATATTAATATAGCTATTATTATAATTAGTACTTAGCTTATATAATATAATAGCCTCAAAATACCTAACTAATTCCTAAGTATTATTAATATTCTAAAATCGCTGCGTAAGAGTAAATTAGGAAGGATTAAAAAGAAAAATCTAGCGTTATTAAAAAAGGCGGAAAGTAGGGGGTAGTTTTTAGCTATTTAGAGGGCGATTAATATATTATAGCGGGATTATTAATATCTACTTAGTAACGGCTGCGCCGGCTATGGCCGGCTGTTATTAGTTAATATAAAGTCTTATTAAAATACGTAATAAAAACTCGATATTAACCCTAATAGACTATCTTACCCGTAAAGGCAAAGATGGCCCCCAATAAGGCGGGCTAGACCCTAAAGAGATTATGATAATTATAATTTATTAAAAATCGGATCGCTTATTATTAAAATAACTTTTTATTTTTAATTATTAAAGTTATAAAGTATTTATTAAAAGGGGTATAAAGATGTATATATTAAATTGTTTTAATAAAATTTAAAAACTAAATTCTTAAAAGAGAGAATAAGTTGTTTAGTTAGTATAAGAGGGCTAAGAATATACGTCTTAAAGAAAGAGGAAATCTTATAATAGCTAATAAAGAAGATTTTTAATTATAAAAAAGCGATAATTTAGATTAAGGAAGAAATATATCGAAATAATAACTATTAATTAAAAATAAAAATAGGTTAATAATAATATAGCGTTTATAATAATACTAATTATAATACGTAAGTATATTAAATTACTAAAGAAATATTAAAAAAAAGAGGATATTAAGTAGTTTAAATTAATATAAAATTATTAATAGGGCTTTTTAATTATATTTATGTTATAGTTACGATTTCATATTTTACTCGCTTATTATGTATATTATAAATACCATGATGAATTATTTAAGTAGTTAATAAAAGTAAAAAACAATATTAATAAAAATAATTATAAATAAAGGTTTAAAGAGTATTTATAAAGTTATTTTGAATCTATAAAAGTAGAATAATATTACTATAAGAGTCTATTAAACGAATTTTTCATATTGAAATTATAATAGACTAATAATTGATTACCTATAGTTATAGTAATTAAAATGTAATAATAAAAGTTAAAAGTTAAACGAGTTAAAGAAATATAAATAAAGAAGTAATTAAATAGAGAGAGAAGTAAATAAGCAAAAGTTAATTAATTGAAGTATAATTAGAAGTATATATATTGAATAAATAGAGACGTACTTCGTTGGGAGATAGAAGTTATAAGCTTAAGCCTATATGATAAGTATAGGAAGTAAATTTAAAAAGAGTTTTACTATCCGAGTAATATTATTTAGCTATCTGAGCAGTAATCTAATTTTTTAAACTAATTAGAGCCTACCTCTTAAACTTGAAACTTTGAGGCGTTATTATACTTACTTATAGGCTACTTAATATATATACGCACTTTAATTATATAAAGTAGTAACAGGTATATTTGTTTTAATATTTTGCTTTTACTAACTACTCGGGCGGTTTTTAATATCGTTCATATAGTATTAATAGATAGTTCTACTATTTTAATAAACTATTTTTTTAGATTTTCTATCTTTTTTCTTTTTTAATTTTCCCTCTTATAAGGTTTATAACTACGGATTATTAATAATAATATTAAGCGCCCGATACTACTACCTTATAAGCTACTTCTTTAACTAAGTTTATTACCCTCTAAGTAATAATAGCTTATAATAGTAGTATTAGAAATGCCCTCGTTACCGTCGTTAAAATTAATATTAACCTTATTAATATTTACTAATTTTAACTTATGTATATATATATATATATATATATATATTCGTTACTTTATTTTCTTTATTAAAATTAAAAACGCTTCCCTTACTATCTATTATTACTATTTAGTTACTATTACCCTATTACTATTACCCTATTGCTATTATTATTAAACCGTTTATTTATTTAAAAAATATCAAAATACTAAAACGCTAACTCGTCGATTTATAAAAATACCTTAAGGGCTAGTAATTTAATCTTATTAATATTATACTTAACGATCCTAATTTATAAAAAGATCGTTTAAAAAAGTATAAATTAATTATTATTAACTTAAAGATTTTTAAAAAGGAATATTTTTATAAAATATTATTATTACTAATACTAAACTTATACAATATAGCCTTAGTATGCTTAATAAACTTAAGAGTATTATTAGTATTATTAGTATTATTATAATAAAATAGAAAATTTAGAGAGATTAAAAAGAAAAATTTAAAGCTATTAAAAAAAGTAAATAATAGGGGGTAATTTTTAGTTATTTAGAGGGCGATTAATATATTATTTAATTTTATATTCTACCTTTACTAGCTACTCAGGCAGTACTTAATATCGTTTTTATAGTATTAATATACGGTATTAGTTAATACTTATACTATTTTAATAGACTATTTTTTTTTAAATTTTCTTTAACTTTCCCTTTTATAAAGTTTATAACTACGGATTATTAATAATAATATTAAGCACCCGATACTATTACTTTATAAGCCCGCGTACCTAGCTAAGTTAATTACCCTTTTAAGTATAACAGCTTATAATAGTAATATTAAAAATACCCTCGTCGCTATTATTAAAAATAATATTAACCTCATAATATTTATTATATTTTTAACTTCGACTTATATATATATATATTTATTACTTCGTTTTGTTTATTAAAGTTAAAGATACTACTTTTATTATTATTATTATTACTATTACTATTATTATTTAACTATTCATTTTAAGTATACTTTATTAAAATACTAAGATACTAACTTATTAACTCTTAGGGTTTTTTTAATAATTAGAAGTTCGATTTTATAAATATTATATTAAACGACCCTAAGTTATAAAGAGACTATTTTAATAAAGATTATATTTATAATATTAATTTATAAAAAATAGATTGATATATTATAATAAGCGTTACTCTTATTAGTACCTTTTTAGTATAATAAAATAATATAAATAAGCCTAAATTTAATAATATAACTAAGCGCTTAAATAGAGCGTAAGTAAGTATATTAAATAAGAATATTAAAGAAAAGTTATTCTTAAATAAGATCAAAAGAGAAAGTAAGGGGTAATATTTAGTTATTTAGAGGGTAATGAAAATATTATAGCATAATTATTAATATTTATTTAATAACGGCTACGGCCGGCTATAGTTAGTTATAAAGTCTTCTTAAAGTACGTAATAAAAATATTTAATATTAACCTTAATAAACTAGCTTACTTATGAAGGCGAAGATGGCCCCTAATAAGGCGGACCGGACCCTAAAAGGGATTAATATATTATAGTAACGGGGTTATTAATATTTTAAATTTAATTAATATCGATAGTTAATAATAGTTATATTAATTGTAGCCGGCTGTAGTTAGTTATAAAGTTTATTACGTAATAAAGACTTAATATTAACCCTAATAGACTAGCTTACCTATAAAGGCCAAAATAGCCCTTAATAAGGTAGGCCGGACCCTAAAGAGGTAATAGGTATATATAGTTATAGTTGTCCGTAATTATAATTACTTAAAGTTATAATTATTTACGGTCGTAATTACTTATTTAATTATTTATTGATTACTTATTTTAATAAGTAATTACGACTGTATCTACTTATAACTACTTTACGAAACTATAGCGTATATATACTAAATAGCCTATAAGTAAGTATAGTAAGTACGAGTATAGAGTTATAGCCTAAGCTCTATAACTATAAGCCCTTATTAATTTATAAAATAAATTACTACCTAAATAATAAAACTTTTCAAGAACTATATATTATTTATTTATATATTCTACTTTTATTAACTATTTAGGCAGTCCTTAAGATTACTTATATAAGATTAATATATAGTATTAATATATACTCCTACTATCTTAATAAACTATTTTTTAAATTTCTT
Source organism: Colletotrichum melonis (assembly GCA_030868995.1). NCBI lineage: Eukaryota > Fungi > Ascomycota > Sordariomycetes > Glomerellales > Glomerellaceae > Colletotrichum > Colletotrichum melonis. The sequence continues at coordinate 348 of MLGG01000028.1, read as the reverse complement.
TCCTCTTTATAAACTTTCCCTTTTATAAAGTTTATAATTACAAATTATTAATAATAATATTAAGTACTTAATATTATTACTTTATAAGCTACTTATTGTTACGACCCAACATGCATGACCAAGACCAGGGCCCGCCCCGCAGGCTTGCGGCGGCCGCGGCACATCATATATGCAGGAGCATGGGAACACAGGGTGACTCCCACGGAACGGAAGAACTATGGGACAAGTCACGTGACGATAAGAGATAAGAAGGTCCGTACGCCAAGGATACGGACCCCGTCCTTTCAGAATACGGAGCCCGTATGTTCAGGATACGGGGCCCGTTGGGTAAACATACGGACAAAGGAT
>MLGG01000027.1:0-109753 GCA_030868995.1 Colletotrichum melonis | reverse complement strand
ATTATTATTATTATTATTATTATTATTATTATTATTATTATTATTATTATTATTATTATTATTATTATTATTATTATTATTATTATTATTATTATTATTATTATTATTATTATTATTATTATTATTAAATTATTTATTTTAAATATATACTATCGAAATATTAAAACGTTAATAACTCGTCGATTTATAAGGATATTTTAGGGGATATACTTAGTAATTTAATCTTATTAATATTATATTAAAAGACCCCGAACTATAATAAGGTCGTTTTAAAAAAAATACGGATTAGATATTATTAATTTAAAGATTTAAAATACGTATATCGATATAAGTATTACTCTTATTAATACTTAACTTATATAATATAAGCTTAATAAAATACTTAATTACTCATAAAGTATAGTTAATATCTTAATATTATAATAATAAAATAAGAGGTTTAGAGAGATTAAAAAAGATATTTTAGAGTTATTAAATAAGTTAAAAAATAAGAAATAGGTTTTAGCTATTCAGAAAGCTATTAATATATTACGTTATTAATAACGGAATAAGCTATATTAATAGCTATAGCTAGTTATTATTAATTATAAAGTTTATTACGTAATAAAAACTTGGTATCAACCCTAGTAGACTAGCTTACCCGTGAGGGCAAAGTTAGCCCCCAATGAGGCGGGCGGGACCCCAAAGGGATACATTAATATATTGGGACTACATCCATTAGCAGGTATAGATAGCAAGAGGTTTCTGGCTCCTTACTACTCGACATGAATCTTTTTGCCAAGGGAGTGTATCCCAGTATAAAGCAAAAGTATAACCTTTGCTCTTGGCTATATGGGTTTGAGATATGTGGAAGCATGACAAAGATTGGCGCTTGGAAAAATTGTCTAGTTTGTTACAGTCTCGTATTCATAGCATACCTCTCATACTATTTACCATCTTCTATAGAAGGCTCAACTATTTAAGAGACCTCACCACTAATCAAGATACGTGATCTCGGCTCTATAGTCCCTAAGATCCATATTCATTTCCCCAGTAGATCGCATCCCGACTTTCATTTCCATTATTGACTTCGACTGGATACTTCGACTGAATAATCGGTCTCTATTACGCATCTCGATGCCAGTATCGTAGCTATACAACATCTTTCTAGAATCCGATACACGAAGTTCTACATCGGGTGTGAATTTTCCTTCTCGCCTTTGGAGTTTTCCTACAAAGATTTAGGTGACATTTTCTTTCTTTTAGATCAACTAAAAAGACTATTCAGCTAGGTATAGAGTGAAACAGGACATATATGGCGGAGAAGCGGCCCGAAAGTATCCCAATATAGTTTTATAGGGCTCAACAACCCTAAGTAAACCGCAAAGTATAGCTGCGTATTAGACATTAGTATCGCATACTGGCGTTAGGTACAAGAGAAGAGCGGAAAAAAAACTTGAAACATTATATCGCAGGTTCGACGCAGTAGCTCTAAGAGGTGTATTGTTGGATCGGCCACGGTTTCGGCTTCACTCAGTCTTCTGTATACCTGTTTCCCGTCAAGGAGACACGTTTTAGATACTGCAGATTCCTCGGCTCAGGTATCTTTCCATTATATAGGACGAGTTGCGACGTAAAAGGTAATTACGGAGCAAAGCTCTGAGCAAGTAATTGGCATAGCGGGTTTGGCCATGGCGCATTTGAGCATCTCCGAGTTAATGATTTACCTCACTTGCTATCCAGGAGACGTGTGCCATATATACTCATGAAACTGCCATGCATGCTATCGTTGTAATAAACTCTCACTGGCCCCATTTGTATGTCTCCAGCTCGTAAGCAAAGTGCCTATCTTCTGACTCCCAATGCCGCCTTGTGCTCTTGCTGGGGTTATTGAATCAAATAAGCATATGATTGTATAGATCTTTGGGGAGTGGACAGAAGTCTCAAAAACCGCATTTTTGACTTCTCCTGTCATGGTGGACTAAGTTCAGTTAGGTTCTCTGATATCCACATTCGTCCGTCTCATAAGATAACGCATAAGAAGTTCAAGTGCTTCATCGTACCGAGTCATTGGACAATGACACGAAATAAAACCAACCGCGCAATCATGTTGTCATCTCTGAGTGCTGCATGTGCCCAGAGGGCATTGACCAGGAAATCTCGCCTAGTTGGAAACGACACCGTTCGGTATGAATGCGGCTGGTCTAGGGCCACGTTGAATAAGACTCGTGATCAAGTCAAAAATAACAATTGAAGATAAAGAAACATGATCTGGTGAGGGCCGTCAGTTGTTGAGCTTTTCCAGGACAGTCTGGGTTCCTAGGTATATTGAACACAAAGAAGGAAAGTCGCGTTTTTAGACTCGCACCCTGTCGTTGCAGACAACATGGGCATAGATATCCCATCGGGTGCTGTATAACGTCAAGATATACACCTCTAGTCTTCTCCGATACATATCTGACATGAGACTTTTACTTACGTGCACTAACTCGAAATAAAACGGCTATGATACCAAATGAACTGAATCAACACGCGATTCATACTTGGAGTCTCGTAAGCAGTACGTCCCTACAAGTTTCACATGATCAAGCGGTCGATAGAATACGTCCTAGAGGTGGACTATCTAATGAGTTGCGAAGGCTTAGTAGCACCCGCGTTGTGCTGAGGGTATGGCGTGACTGAAGAGTCTAGCGTGAATAGGAACTATCAAGGCTGCCGTGACTAGTAAGGCTATGATTACCTCTGTCAAGGTGTTTGGCGTGACTGGGACGTGTGTGGAGTACGGAGGTAGGGAGGTACAGAGCATGGGGTAAGAGACACCGAACGAAATTCGCACCCTATGAAATTGACCACCACCGAGTCTTATGACCTCTTGCACCTAGCGCTTTGCTCCATCATCTTCCTCTTGCCATCTACCTTTGTTTTTCCCGTGTTTGCCAACACCACCTTGTTTCGGTCACCCTCTGAGTGCAATGCGACTCCTATGGCGGCGAGCTCAATACTGTGAAAGCCAGGTCACAGCAACGAGCCACGCAGCCAACTACAGCATCTAACGCTGACATTTTGGTTTTGGGGGGATCTCTTTCAAGTTGATTATCAGGAAACTAGAGACATAGATAACTAAGCCTTCTACACAATGAAAACCCAAATTTGCGAAGGCTGGCAAGGGGTCATATTAGGGCCAGCACTCAAGCAGACACGCAGCGGCCGAGCCGCTACAACTCGTCCTTTTCAACAAAATCAGTCGCAGCAGCACCAAATGTTTTCTCGTCCGCCGCTGCGCCCATAAGTTCGCCATATGCATCATCCGGATTATCTCCGATGCAATGATGGCACCAGAACAAATTGCCTGGGTCGTGCGCCTTCTTCACAGCCAGTAACTGCTCGTACGTCTTTTGGCCCCAGTACCTCGCCGTCCAGTTATGCATCACATACGAGCTCTCGGAGAAATAGCTGTTGGGACCGAGTTTGTACAAAGTGTTGTCAGACTGCTGCGTCGTCAGGGTGCGCGCGTTCCACAACATGAGCGCCGAGCGGAAGCCCGGCGAGATGGCCGTGCCGCCCGGCTGCGGGCTTCCGAGGTTGCCCGTTAGCGACGTGTAGAGGTAGTGGAATCCGCAGCGATAACCGTCTGAATCTGGCGACGTCTTGTCATTTTGCTCCAGAGTCTTGACGCAAATATCCAGCACATTCATCATAGTCGAGGCGAACTCTGTCTCCATGGCTCGTCGCGAGACAAGGACGGAATTCTGAGACCCTGTGGCCGCGTCGGAGGGCGGGTGCGGTGCCGGCAATGGGTTCATCACGGAGAGGAGGAACTTGTTGGGGGGCATGGTCAGAAGGTATTCATACGCCGACTTGAAATTGTTTTCCTGCGTGGCCTCGGGTTTGGTCTGAAGCACGTCCACGAGGCTGTCGCGGAACAGGATGTAGTCCTGATCTGTCTGACCGCCGGCGTAAAAGTACTCAAAGTTGAACGTCCAGGTGACCGAGCAGAGGTCTCCGGTCGCCTTGTACTGGCTGGGGTCGATAAAGAAGGCAGGCTGCGTGCTGACCTTGGAATTGAGTCTCAGCTGCCATGCAGTGAAGCGAGTCCACATGTCGCGCAGCCACTGGTAGCCAAAGTCGCGCGAGTCCTGGCAAAAAGTGCCACTCTGGTTCATGAAGACGCGGCTGAGGCCTCCATCCGGAACGACGTGGGCGCGGATCGTCATGGAGAGAATGACGCCCCAGACACCGCCGCCGCCACCGCGCATGGCCCAGAAGAGCTGCGGGTTGTGATGACGACTGGCAATCTTCTTGTGCACTACGGTCTGGCCGTTTGCATCGTGGCCAACTTGCAGAACCTCAATTTCGAGCAGGTTATCAACACCTAGACCCATTGATGGCGCAAAGGGCCCATGGCCGCCGCCGACATGGAAGCCGACCATACCAACTGTGGAGCACCAGCCCGAAGCCACGACGCGGTTATGTTTGGCCGAGAAGGCGTGCATCTCGGCAAAGATGGAGCCGGCGCCGAAGCGGAATGCACCGGCAGGGGCCAGGGCCTTGTCCTCGTCCCAGGTCGGCAAAAAGGACTTATCCTTGAGCAAGATTGTGCGGACCAGGATGCCGCCAGTTGGGCATGAGTTGCGGCTGTTGTACTCGTGACCAGTACCAGCAGTGGCGATACACAGACGGTGCTGCGCGGCAAACGTGAGAGCGGCGGCAATATGACGCTCGTTGAGCGGAAAGACGACAATGAAGGGATTCCAGTTGCGATACTCGTTCTGGTGCAGCGCCGCCTTGCACATGTCAGACGCCGTGTTCCACACGGAAGCGCCAGCTTCCAGAACGAAGCACGGGCGCTGCATCTCGGCAACGTCCTCGTAGTAGTACAGCGCCTTGAGACCCTCAGGTGCATCACCTAGGCCGTAGAAGGACTGTTCGTTGATGGATCCCGTTGGGACCGGCGCTGGCTGCGGCTGCGGGTATTTGCTCCACCGGACGCCGAGCCGGGGCACGGTGGGGTCCAGCGCCTGCTCTAACTTACGGATGGCTGTCTTGGTGGGCCAGCAGCTAGAGTCTTGAGGCGTGCACCAGTCGTGGCGAAGTCCGCCATTCAGTGTTTCAAGACGCGGCGAAGAGGATAGGGCACCGGCGGATGATGCTGTTTCTGCATGTATCGACTCGGCCGGGTCGCACGAGACGGCGCCGCAGAAGTCATTCTGAGGGCCGCACGAGTAGCGGCAGTGGGCATTGCACGGGTTGCACCGGCCCATAGCCCATTGCGTATTCAAGCTTGGCATATTCTTCTTGTTGTTTACGAATGCTGCCGGCTGATTCGGCGCCCCGCAGTCTAGCACGGCATATGAGTACACCGGCTGGAACTGGAACTGGAAGCGACATGTGGTGATATCACCGTTGGCGCTGGCAAGGAGCACTACGCTGGGATCCTCATCCGAATGCGAGACTGAATAGTGCTGCACGCCGCGGAAGGGATAGTTGGGCCACTGTAAGGACGCTTGACCGTCGGCAGTGAAGTTCCATTGCGCGAGGCCTTCTTGATAGTGGCTGGATACCTGCAGTGTGCGCCACGATCCCAGCAGCGCGGGAAGTGCCCCGGCAATGCCATGTTCAGAGTGGCTAACAGGGCTGATGGGCTTAGAGGCAGCCTCGGGCTCGATGTTGGTCTTGGTCTCCTCCTTGGGCTTGCTGGCAGCCGCCGAGATGCCGTCCGGAGAAAAGGAACATCCTGCCGCTGACGTCTTACAGCGGAACATGAGAAAGTTACCGCACTCGGGCGTATCCATGGCGGCATAGAAGCTGGCCGGCGCCGGCTCTCCAGTGTGGTTGCATGCCAGAAATGCCACCTCGAGCTCGCCAATATCTGGCAGCCGTGACACTAAGCAGTCCTCCACGTGGGCCTTTGCGCCGCTGCCGCATCGCAGGACCAGCTCACCGGCGCCACGCCGTTCGTAGGTGCACGTCTGGGGGTATGGACTGTCTGTGGTAATGGTCATGACGTTCTGGTTGTCGATGTCGGTGAAGCTCTGCGCGAACTCGAACTTGCCGGACCCGAGCTGCTCAGCGCCAAATGAGCGCCAGGTGCCCTCCCAGGGGGAGATGTTGTCGCTGCTCGTAAGGGCCGGCATAGCAAAGTCCAAATTCAGCATCGGGAAACTTCCGTTTCCGATGCTTTCGCTGTTCACGCTGTCAATCTCCTCCTGCTGCGGTGCGTTGTTGGGGTCAAGCTGAACGGTGCTGTTCAGCTGCGCCGGCGGGCATGTGTCCCAGGAGTCACCACACGCAAAGCACTGGTCGATACAGTCACTCGACATGCGCGGCATGCTCTCTCTATCGGTGCCTGTCCAGCCTACGGTTGCCAGATACGCGCACTGCACGCAGCCGGTGCTAACAAGCGGCTCGTCCTCCTTTCTAATCTGCAGGCGATCACGTAGCACGGCATTTTCGTTGATCTCGTTGACCATCACAAATGCTGTGCGGAAGTAGGCCTCCTGCGGCATCCGGAACGCCGAACCGTCAGCGCCAGGGATGACTGCGCAAGTGCCATGCTTCATCCACTCGGACATGATGAAGCATTGCATGGTGTTCTTGAACTTTGAATTGGTCGGCCAGAAGTAATTAAGCAGGCCAGCAAAGGTCGTGAGGATCGTCTCGTCAAACTCCTCGCCATTCAGGCAGCCGTAGGGTTGGTTCTTGGCACCGGTGCCGCCAAACGACCCAGGCCAAAGTCCGTGTAGCGTGATGTCGGCCGCGTGCTCGGCAAAGGTGTTCCTCTGTACCGCCAGCGTGTAGGCGTCGATGGGAATGAGCCCGGCCGGCTGGCGCAACGAATTGCACAGCGAGTAAGGTGGTGGCTTCTGCTGCAGACCGCCGTGCTTGTCTCTGGTGACGCATTTGCTCTTCCACTTAAGGTCGCACGTTTTGGGGTGGAAGTTGAGCTCGTTGAAGCGTCGCAGCGGGATTGGGTTGGAGGAGCAGTCGTCCGACTTGCCGGAGCACCACTGCGCGGTGACCAGGCTGATCAGGGTCAGCACCAGCGCAAGTTGCGCATGCCAAGCCATGCCTGCTTGCCGATGCATATTGCCGGGTTGATGTCGTTTGTTTTTTCTATCGATGCTACTGTTTCTCTTCTATCTTACTGTTTAGGTATCTAGGACAGGAATTTCAGACGGACGTGGCGACTCTATATATTTCGTAGAAGGTATGCCCCGATCCTCTGCCCATTCATCGCCAAATGCCAATTGCCAGACTGCTGTATCCGTAGTCTGCGCTTGAAAACGACGGATCACACTTTCCTGTATGATCAAACATCTTCTGGTTATATCTTGACTGCCGAATCCGGTCTCATGTTCTTGCCAAAGTCAAGGGATGCATCTCTGCTCTAGCAGGCTGGAATAGGCCGGAGCTGTCACACATTCTTGCATTAGAGCCACCTCTACGTTCAGTCATGGCATCTCACGTATCAACGACCAATTGCCATCTCTGATGCCAGCAATGATCCCAGGGACCTAGAGCTGAACGTGAGAGCTAAAGTTTTGCTAGCGGCCTTTAGCTGCTGCGGCTGAGTCCGCAACTATCGCAAGCGGCAGGTGAGTGAGCTGTTTCTTAGGGCGAGCTGAGATGGGTGGGTCGATTAACACCAAATCATTCGAGGCGAAACTCACGTGGGTGAGACAGTAGTCGAGGCCCAAGCCACGAAAGGACCGAGGACCCAATCCACAACTCACAGCGATTCAGAATCCCGCCCAGGCCTGTTGGCTCACCACGGTTCATCGCGTGCCGTGCCGCCTCGATTCGCCCAAACGCTTGGCGGGCGTGCAATCAAGTGCTAGGAAGCAGATTCTAGATACATTCCAGCCAGGGCTTCCGCACACATGAAACATAATCTCTTGTCCCCTGAGCATCCGCTGCCTGCTAAGTTGCCGCGAATTTGTGGTCAGCCAAGATAGGACATTTTCTACTACCATCATGGCTCCTGGACAACCAAAACTGGTTTGAAGGACGGAAAGGTGCCTTCTTTCCGTAATAATCAGAGGACCGCCGCCGAGATCCGACAAATTCCTTGGCACTAATTCCACCTGCAGCCATTTTGATGCCAAGGGCAAGATCCGGCCACCTTCCCGGGCTGCAGTAAACCGTCTCGGAAACGTGAGCGTCTATCATTAGCTCGGATAGAAACGTATGTATTCAAGACGAAGTTGGGTTGACAGCTTCTTTCTCTCTGCGCCTTTTGATACTTCCTTGAATGGAAGAATGGGAAGGACTTTTGGGCATCAATCCATCAATGCGAATCACTGCGGTTCGGGGAAGTGCTGCCAAGATGGGAACAGGGCGATTCGCAAGGAGATACGAGGTAGGGGATCTCACTACTGAAGACTGACGACTCGAAGTCAGCCACAAGCCCACTACTTCTATAGTCAATGACTTGATCCGAACAAAGCTCTATGTCGCCCATCCTTCAAGACTTGCTAGAATTCATCACGATGGCCATTCCAAACTCCACGAGCGGAAAGTTGCTGGTGCCATAGGGGATGAATATGAAGTGGCTTCGCGAAGTCCGAATACGAGCTCTCGAAAACGGCAATCCGTCGTATGGAGCGGGCTATCGGCAACATTGACACTTGTCAGGGTACCAAGGAAATTTTAGGCTTGGCCTTCGTCGAGAACGTGGTTCATGTTAGGCTGTTAGCAAAGTTCTAGTTCAGCTTGCCACGGTTTGTCGCGCCGTGCCGCATCTAGAGCGGCTGAGGACAGCCTATAGTTAGCACCGCCGCTAAGCCCGTTAGTTCGTGAACCCTGCCAAGACGATTTGTGCGGGGTAAGAGCCTCATTGAAAGTTTGAAACATTCAGTTCAGTCAACCTTCATATCAGGGTTTTCAGCTTGCCTCGGATGTCTTAGACATAATGATGAAAACAGTGTTAATTTTTTGTTCTATTCCGGTCACCATAGATAACTATGATGGGCTGACTGTCAAGGCCAGTTGCCAGCGGTAGAAAACTACAACGCCAACGGCTCTAGAGGGTTGTACCGCCGTATTAGGCCGTAATGCTTGGCGCGCCGTTAGCCATATATGCAAATGTGGTTATGTAAGATACGTAGAGATACGGTAAATGAGCTGATTCGAAATCAGATGGATCGAAATAAGCTGGGGGCAAACGAAACGTCGGCGAAACTCCCGTGGATCTTCTTGTAGCCTTCCTAAATTAGTTCTTTTCCCTTGAACTTATAAAGTTGTTATATGTTACGAGAAAACGAATACCATTGGAAAGCTCTTTAATAGATTTAAGACAATCAGGCTGCAAAGAAACGAATTAAACCCTTTACTTGCTTTAATATATAGCTAGGCTTAGTCCTGCTACTACTCCCTCCACCATGAACACCGAAAGCCTCCTAGACTATCTGACTATGCTAGAGAAGACAATCCCTAGCTTTTACTGCTGTGTTGGTAGAAGCATAATGATCGTTAGCCCTCTTCTAGCTAATACCTACGGGTATCCTGTGCCTGGCGTGTAGGAACCTATTCCTACGTCGGTTATGGCCCGCGACTACTTTGCGAGGTACGAAGCAATTCTACTTGGATTCTGTACGACGAATTAGTACTTACCTTAGTAATGCTTAGTGACCAGACTTGGGAGAGCATACTAGCCCATGGAGACTTTGATTACATCGTTATCGGTTAAGGCTTTACTGCTCTCGCCTTTATTAGAAGGCTGTCGAACTCGACCCCTATGTCAAGATCCTTTGTTTGGAGCGTGGAGGTAATGACTCCTTTTTGAACTACTGTGCACCTTTATATGAGTGCTACCGTCTCATATTTAATTTCTTACAAGCTTTTAGCTTCCCTCCCCCTTTTAGAATTTACTAATTCTTTTCGAAATGATTCTGGGATGACCCTCTGAGATATTTCCCTGGACCCTCTCACGTAAGACTTTCGAAACACGGAGCTTGGGTTTTGCTACGGCTCTTGCCCATTTTTCGGTGGCCGATCTACATTTTGGTCGGCTTGGAGCCCGAGACCGAGTCTAGATCTCATGCGCGACTTTCCCGAGGCTATGAAAAAGACTGCTGAACACGAATGGTTCTAGGAAGAGGCCAAGAGGCTCTTGAATGTCACACCCGCATCTTAGATCAATGATGGCGTTTTGGAAGCCTACAAGCTGCATTGATCGCATTCTCAAAGATTCAATTAGCAATATTCCTACTGCGGACTATGTTGAGTTAGCCCCGCTTGCCGTCGGGCGACGTAACCCGACTTCTCGTCTGCGGTTTGATAAGTTTTCTGTTCTTGGGTATCGTCTTGGCATCTTGAAACGATAGAGATAACTAGCTAAAGCTAATAATGGAGCGCCTTTGGAAACAGAAAGTTGACTGTGCGGTGAAAAGTATGGAGAAAGGTGACGAAGATGATTGTGTCCGCATGATCGAAACCAGCAAGGGCACTTTATTGTGGACTGGTAATAAGACTCAGATTATCCTTTACGCTGGAACGGTCCCTAATGCTACTATATTGCTTAACTCTTTTGAGAGTTGCCGCGATACTGTCGGTGAGAGATTTACCGGCTACTACGATATATATATTTCTGTACGATGTCCCGTAAAGAACGTTAAGGGTTAGAAGAAGTAAGAGATACTTAAGATTGCTGCTGTATACCTTGCCGGCAAAGAACCTAAGACTGGCCTATAATATTACGTTTCGGTTACGGCGATTTCTAAGAATGATGCAGAGGATGCGGCTCGCAAATTTCCATATTATGCTGCTGCGGCGACCCTTGATTAACTCATTGGCTCTGAGGACTACGTTGTGTTTGGTATGGAGCTGTCTTTTGTAATATAGACGATCGAAGCTAACCTGGTACTGTTTAGTCTGCTCGGCTCTTGGAGAGTTTAGCGAGAAGAATAATAAGAATTATGTCGCTCTTAATAAAGGCACTGACCCGACTTGAAACGTTACCTTGCAATACACCTTGAGCGACGACGATCGTATCTCTTGGGACGTGATGGATGAGGCAACCTTTAATACTATTATATAAATGGTAAGCGGTAATGAACACGAGCCGAGTATTGAATGGTGGGATGAGATAACTTATGGCTGGATTAAGACGAGGCTAGTAGTCGATACTATTCCCATACTTGGTATTGTCTACGAGTTAAGCACTTGTTTTATGGGACCGAAGGAGATTGTTGGTTCCGTGGATGAGCTTTATCGTCCTCAAGGGATTGAGAATATTTACGTTACTGGAGCTGCCCTTTTCCCGACTGCAGGCAGTTGGAACCCCACTATGACTATGTGTGGATATGCTTCAGGCTTGGCTCATAAGCTATATGAGATGAAGCCTTAATAGAGCGATTAAAGGGAGAGATCGCGTTGCGGGGTGATTCGCTGCGATATACTATTGGTATGGATCTTTATGTTGCTTGAGCTCTGGTGGAGTAGATGGGAGTAGATTGACGATATTTGAGAGGCTACCTCGCTAGGTTAGATGGTCAAATTCGATATCTATCCTAATCTTAAGTATCTAGTCGTAATTAACGAGAGAGTCAGCTCGTAGATATTTTTGGAGGAATGAATGGTTGAAGTAGTGATCCATTGTAGTAAGATCTAGCGCTGAAACTTGAGCTTAAGTATGCATGTTGACTGCCTTATGCATGTTGACTGCCTTATGCATGTTGTTTTAGTGAGGCTTCTGGGACGAGCAGTCTGGCGAGTCCGGCGTTCTGGGACGCCTTCTTCTTCGCTGTAAAAAGACTGTTAAACCGAGGTCATGTCGGCCCTTCCGCGGTGAACTCAGGCCAAATTAATTGAGTACTTTGAAACTGGAGGAATTTCCTTCGTTCTCGGGCTTTTGTGGCGGTGCCGGAAGAAGATCTGTATGGTTGGAGTCTGGGATTATAGTCGTTTCATTAGGGAAGGCTAGCTGAACGATCGAATAGCCTCTCCACATGGTACATGCGGATAAACGTCCAGTCTGTGCACGTAGGCTCGAGATAGTGACCTGTGGCGAGAATGGACTTGACTATACCCTCCCTCCTAGACCTGGGCAGAGACGTCAGTAAGTAGACGAATCGTGGCGGAAGGCTACGTGATATTATAAACGAGGTAGATTCAAGAAGGACTTAATAGTATCGCTAGTAAGGATTATAAAAGTCTGCGGCTAATATAAGGTCTTCCCCTGAGCGGATGAGCATAACCGATGATGAGGAGTGTATTTAATAATATATGGCGTTATTTTTATACCTTGGACGGCTAGGTTACTTATCTTAATACCCTATATCCTCGTTATTAACGAGTATGGGAATGTCTTGGGATTCCTTAACCGCAGATATCTCTCTAGACTAGGGTAACCTTAAAGTATATTGAGACTCTCGTCATAGACACTGCCGTTGACCGTAAATTCTGCGCTGTATATCGAAGAGAGACCTAATGATTTGCTTCTTGGTATTGCGCTCGAAGGGACTTGTCGGTGGTTGCATAACGCCTTCGATCAAGGCAAAATTTCCATTGAGTGTCGCTTTCAGAAGACCCTAGCTAGTTTCTTACTTCCCCTTTTTACGTTGGGCTAGTGGCATGATGTAGGTAGGTATAGAAAGAGAATAGTAGGACAAGGTAGAAATTGTGCTTGGTTCCAAAAGTTGTGGTGAAGATGCTGACGGGAGGAAGTTGAAACTATGTGGCCACCTGTGGTGAATATGAAGATGAAGAAGGGAAATTTCAAGAGCACGATGCACTTGTTAATGCGCCGGAACTATGAAAATCAGACCTCAGCTCCCCATCCCCCGTCACCAGCACAATGTCAAAAACTGTATTCCATCCGTTTGCCGCCAGAGGAATCGTTCTAGTGAATTCCACAAAACCTCTGATATGTGCGCTACCCATAACCATCGGTGTGCTCTCAGTTTGCAGCCTGGGTAACATTATGTTCTGCTGATGAACTCGGTGCGTGAGCTCGAGATAGACATCGCTGCCAGCCGGCAGCAGATCCTCTCGGACCATAGCTACAACATTTAAGGTCATGTTTCCATCGGCTCCGGGGTTAGTATCCAAGCAAGACCTATCTGCCGCATAAATCAAACCGTCAGTCACTGGGAATCCGCCTGTACCACCGTTGTCAAAAGTCTCGACTTGGCCAGTAGAGAGGTCCGTTAATTGTACGTTGAAGCCCGAGATTCCAGTAGCTGGATCCAATTGAGTATCAAAGTGAAACCAGGCAAAAGACTCTCCAAAGAAACCCGTGGACAGCCCACCCTGGAAACGATCTCGTGAGGTTTGGATGAGTGTTCGTTGTCCGTTGCGTTGAGAGATGTCAATAGCAATGCCGAATCCCTCCGGGTCGCGATTTGTTGTACGCACACGGATTCGCCCTTTAAAGATGATTGCTGTGCCGTCATTGCTAAGGTCTAGAGTGTCTATGTACGGCTTGATGTCGATTAGCTCTAGCGGGTCGCTCAGGATGACGGAATCAGGAACCGTGTTGATCATTCGCTCGAATACACTTGCGCAGGTGATTTGAAACGTGACACTGTCTACCATAGCCTGCATAGTGATGTTGCCGTCAACGCCGAAGATCCTCTTATCCGAATTTAGGGTGTCGTTATGGTTGAACACCAACGGATTGACACCGTCGTTCTGGAGATATCCACGAACGACGGCGGTGTCGAAGGCGGCAGGAGTATTGTCAAAGCTGACCACATTCGTATTGGACATCTCGCCGCCCGTCACATGTTGGTTTTCGTCTCCGTGAACTCGGCCGAGTGTGTGGCCACAGGCTACGAGCGCAACCATATCGCTATCGTCGAATCCGGCTCGGTGAAAAGTCGTCCTATGACTTTCCAGAGATTGTTCAGGCTTCGGAACTCCAGGAGGCCCAGCCATGATAGCGTCAATACGGCCAGCTCGGAAAGGAATCTTCTGGCCACCACACCCAGCCGCGGCGGTCACTACACTAAGTGCGAGCAGATCGGCGGCGCTAGCTCTTGGGTTGATAAAACTAGACATGTCTGCAAATGTACGATTGAATGCCTTTCCAAGGTTCTCATCGCGGTCTAGCTCGTACATGAGAGATGCATCGAGGCCACCAGTGCCGGCTCCCTTGTCATGGGTAGCAACATCGTGGAACGCGGCTCGGATCCATTCAGCGGAGTTTTGACGACCGACATTGTTTTGACCGTTACCGCAAGAGGCGACAACTAATATTAGGTTAGCAAAGATCACAAGCGAGGGCTTCACACATGGGGTCAATTTGTACTGCTACTGAAGCCAAAAATAGTGGCTCCGGATTGAATTGCGAGAAAGTCTTCCAAGAAGTCGTATCGCGAAGGCCAGACATATCCATCCGATTCCCATGAGGACAATGCCCAAACTAGGAAAGTGAGAAGTCGCGCCAGCCACATAGTGGATAGGGAAATTTTTCAAAGGGGTCTACACAATAGTGTAATGCAGTCTCTCAGCTAATAATGTGCAGAGTATTTCTCATTTATATTCAACTGATATGTGGTTAGATCTATCGAGAAGTCAGCTCAACATAACGAGGAAGGTAGTATTTGACAATGAGGGGATTACTATTATCATACATCACTCGGAAGGACTTACAATTCTAGAAGGTGGTACTGCCGAGCTTCGTATTACAGACCATTAGTCGTACTGCTTCCGGTGGGAGTCTCAACAGATTGGGTCGTGTTTGGCTTGGCATCGACCCACAAGATATACCACATCGCCTATAGAACTGGAGAGTAGGTGCATGAAGTTGCCGGAGTTGCTCACGCCCAGTGCTTTTTATGGGCCTCGGTAGCCGCAATTCGGCCGCCAAATACACTCGCGGACCACTTTGACAATAGGGTATACTCACGCAGCAGCAGAGCATCACCTTGATGTCTCTCTTGAGGCATACCATGTTTGAGAATAGCACAGGCCTGAAAGAACGGATACATAAGGCGCCAAGCGCTCCTCCTACAGCTTGAAGATCCACTCACCGTCAGGGTAATCAATACGAAAGATCGCTGGAGTGCTCTGGCATTTTCATCACCATTTTTGAGATAGCAAGACTCGCGGTACTTATAGGTAAGAAGGGGTTTACCAGGCTAGCATCTAGCTTACATTACCAAATTGTCAAGAAGTTGTCGAGGCCAGTTGACTAGCAGTCTCATTGCAAGAAGAGACATTAAGAAAACAAGAAAGAAAGAAAACAAAGGCTCCAAGATAGAAAGGGGCCGGTAAGGTTTGCTGTGACAGGTTACTAAACCAAAACACTATGCACAAGGGCTTACAGTACAACACCCGCTTTCTTACTGGCAATGGTTTCATCATTGATTGGGTCAAGGGCGCAAACTTCATCAATCTTGCACGGTCCGGCAAAGACCGAAAAAAATACACGTCTAGCGCCCATATTGAAGCAATATACGCAAGGATAGACGAGGAAGATCTTGATCGAACAATAGTAATGTCTTGAAGGCAGGACTAAAGAGAGTGCCAGCTAAGGTGGCGGCAATGCTAGGTTGACGAACACGTCGCTACAAACGACTCAAGGTATAGGATTCAGCTTTACACATGGGGGCCGTTCGATGATCTCAATATAGGGTAGAGTATTATTAACAAAATAGGGTAAAGTAGGGTAGCCGAACTGGGGCGCTATGACTTCCCGGTTTAGCTAATTGATGATCAACCTACTAGAAGGAAAATCGACGTGTACTTAAAGAATGAGGTCGAAATAGCCGAGCGATAATGCTTTTAGGTAGGTGGGCATAATGAGCTCATTGAGGCCATAAGCGCGCAAGAAGTTGACGGGCCAAAGCCATCGCGTTCGTAGACTACGTAATGAAGAAGGACGTAGAAGCCCGGTATGTAATTCCAATATATCTCCGGACTGAAATAAAGATGAATGAATTACGACTAAGCTTAATAACGTCACCGCCGGGTTCAGGGCGTTGCGATTATTCCACTCAATTTCCGCTCCTTAGTTGCGAAATTTCTGTCTAGTCACCTAGGTCAAATGCTAGCTGTAGCCTGAACGCCGGCGGCATAGCGTGGCTTCAGCTCATTAATTTATGCCTCTGCAAAGTAAGCCTTTGTCGCGGCGGCCAGAACACCTACCGAGAGTCTTGCAGAGGATATGAGGAACTCTCCACAACCTCATACCAACGGCTCAAGTCGCGATTAACCGCATGACACAAGCGGCTGCCATCGCTTTTCCAGAATCCGCAGGACTCAGACCAGGCTTTTCGCTTGAGCACAGGCATCAAGCTGCAGTCGTCCGCCCGTTCATACATCGGCTGCCATTCTTCGGACATGGTAGTCTGAAACCTAAGTTAGGTCCGTCTTGGTTACGAAGTTTTGTCAGCTAGACTCAGACCCCGATGTCTATTAGATCCTGAGCCCCTGATATTTGAGCCACTTTCACAATGATATGTTTTGTTATCTGACAGGGGCCATTTCCAAGTTGCAAAAGATTTATTTGGTCCCTTTAACAAGATCATTAATGTGGCACTAATGATCCCTGTCGAAGACGTCACTCATGACTCATAATCTGAAGTGGTTTTGTAAAATAATAGCGGCTCAAGATGCCGTCGAGAATGTTTATAAGAATGGTAAAAGTCCATGCAAGCATAGACGACATCACAGTAGAAACAGGCCCAGGTAATCTTCAATCACCTAACTCAGTCGCGTGTGTCCAGGCCCCTGCTTGAGTTATTGAAGTCTATATTGTAGGTGGCATTTCCAAAATGCGAGAGTCAAACGAGCGACGAAGAGATTAAGATATCAAAGGCTTAGAGTCTGTCCTGCCGTTCCCAGAACCTTGCTCTTGACGTTGGCTTTTCCGTAAAGTAAAAAGCTGTAAGGGATTTTGCTAGAACCAAAGTCACCCTTAGGCGCTGTGTTCTCTCCCCTACCGTATGACATATCGGAGACTGTGGCGTAGCCGGTCTGGCTGAAGTCGGCGAACAAGATGACCTTCTTGCTCGAATTCTCAAAAACAGAGGACTCGACATGGACTCGGGCACTCATTCGAGTGTTCACACCTGTGCTGCCGACTCTGTTGTAGGAGTTATTGTAAATGTGCACAGTACTGAAGCGCATCGAAGGATTTCGCAAGTTGACATTGTTCCAGTCGTTGTTTGCATAGGTAACGTGGAGTTTGCCCTTATCGCTAAGGTAGTGTAGGTATCGACATGACCAATGAGCGACGTTTTGTATGATCGTGAATGTACGAGTTGAAAATGGTGATCCAGTCAGAATCTCTGGTGATGTCGATGAGCCCATCGTAGTAGTCTTTTCCACTGCTCATGTCGGATGATACATCAACGTGGTCAATCCAGACATTCGTGGAGGACTCGATACCGATGGCGTCGCCATAGGCCTCCTTGACCTTCGAGATGGCGAGATTACGAACAATGACGTTGGAGAAGCCCTTGATGTATAGGCCGGCACCAGTGATCTTGGACCCCTTCTGACCCACAATGGTCTTGTCTGCAGCAACACGTACTTTTGCGCTGCCAGAGATGGAGCCTTTGACGTCAATGTTGAACTTGCTGCTCGACTCGGCAGCCTTGGTGAACTGAGTCAGGGTAGAGACGGTGGCCGTTGATCCGCCCTCGCCACCAGTCGTCCCTCCGTTGGTGCTAGCGTATCCAATATTGCAAGTCTCCGTGATGGAAGTGCGCTTAGCAATGGATCCGGTTGACTTTTGATCAAGAGTGGAAGTTGGCGCAGCTGTGGCGGCACCGAGGAGGGCAAAAGTTACCATGTTACTAAGCTTCATGTTCACTTCTTTTGTGATCAGCTGAGCACGATGGGTACCAGTGCGCACTGTTGTGACAGTTGAGCTAGAGAGAGCGTCTTGCGAAAGTGCGACGCCAATATATAGTGAATTGAAACAGGGACCCAGATTCACAGAGAATACAGAGATCATCAGTTTTGAGATAACAGCGAAAAGGTCGCCTTATGTGCCGTCCAGGCCTCTTGTACGGCAAATTCTCATTGTTCAGGGCCAAGCTGGCTCAATCAGCTTTGGAATAATTGGCGCTTCATTGGCATATATTGGCACGGAGTTGGCACGGCGCTGGCATTGTCCTCACCCTTGCAACTCCTCCAGTCAATGGAGAAAGCCACGAAACCACCTCCTCCCTTGAAGTAACTATCTCGGTATACTCTAGGCTAGATGTTCGCGTTAAGGGTCAGTTTCTTCAGATCAACATTGTGGGTTAAGCTTTTCACGCAGAAGTTCTCCCTTTCTCTCCTGTCTGGGGATCCACGTGAAGCGTCTTTGAAGTTTTCACTCGGAGCTTTTTGATATATCTGCGGAATTCAGATTAATGCTATATAAAGTCGCTTGTGTGCGATAGGTATGCCAGCATTGCTTGAGTGCTTTGAGCGGGATTTTCACAGCTAAAGTAGACGGAGCAGAAACATTTTTGAGCTTTTCTTTTCTTAATATGGTAGGACTGAGTTCCACGGGGTTCAAATCTTAGTCAAATGCATATTTCAACACCAAACACCTACGACCCATTTGAAATACCTGACCGACAAAATCGGGACCATAGCCTGGGAGACTTGTAGGCGTACAAGAGGGTATGGGCGAGGGGCTGACAATCAAGACTATATGGAGCTCCCGTTTGGAAGGGGAATGAAGGAGTTAGACGATCGTATTATCTCCATCCTTGACTTCGGCCGTCGATACTTTAAGGGGACGAACTGAGTCTCTGTGCCGATGCGAAAGCCCAATGAGGCGCAGTTCAGAGCCGAGAAAGAGCATTCCTGGGTTGGACTGAGTATTCATCTCTGGTATGTCTCAAATTGTACACTATGTCTTTCAATCTTGAAGTTTCCAACGATCGAAATATCTCCTACAGTGTCTCGCTCCTGCCGCTCGAAGCTGAGACTGGGTTATGGTGCTGTATTTGTCTGGGCCTGAGAGTGATATGAAGTAATTAATATGCTGTAATTATAAGAACGGCGCCTCCGCCACTTGGCTACAGGGGCTTTATGGGGTAATTAATATGTAATATCTTTTGGGATTGTTCATTCAATTTGAAACCGACGGTTTGGGAAGCCACACGACGTACCCAAGCTAATATCATAGCTTGTTGTAAGCACATTCTTACCCAAATCTGCACCAATCCGCGGCCAAAGCATCTGGTCTGAGTTGGCTTGAGATCCGATCTGGCCACAGTTCCCGGAGTGTCATTTATATCCTAGTCGTGAGTGAGGTTATCCTACAAACATCCGACGCAACGTTTTGTTATGGCTCTATAGTGCCAAGAAGGACATGCGGCGGCGTCATCTCGGCTCGTGGGGCTCTTGGGCCCCTGGATCCTCCAGATCATCAGAGACTCCTAATATGAGTCTCAACCGCACGTAGGTACGAGCGTTCGGGGAGCCTGGGAATTTCATCATCCTACTCGTGTCTCTTGCCTATTTCTCTCGTCTAGCTCACTCAGGTGTCGATTACTGGATTCGTATCCGCTTGCCTTGCATCTCCATTAGTGGCGCATATAAAGAAGCTTCTTATATTGAGGGCATCATTACAGTAATAACCTGTTTTTGTAAGTTGCTTGTAAAGGATGGAGGACAACGCGACTCATACTACTAGCCTAATATCGATCGGAAGATGTGCAAGCTCGTCAGAGAATGATGCAGGTAGCGTGATACACCGCAGAATATCCAGACTGACACGTTGGGTCATTTCTGCTACAAGGTGCACGTTAAGGGCGTCTGATGTAGTGCGGTCCAGATCGGCTATGCCATTGGAATTCATCTTGCCTCGGAAGGGCATGCGCACAGCCGGTGACGAATGAGGGTGGTATGGCGGCAAAGCCATCACTCATGATTGCTGATGGTCGGTGTATACTGTGGGTCCGAATGATTAGCTTCGAGATTACCTCTTTACCTGTACGGTTCACGTAGAGATAAAACTTTTCATGTGTATTTAGAAGAATTCTACTACTCCTGCGATATATCTACTTATCAACGATTTCAGCTGGTAAAAGCTGTACTTTGAATCAGCTTTTATAAATGACTATTCAAATAGTTAGAAATATTCATAGTTAATCGTAATTATGTAATTAGTATTTATTAATATAAAGTCGTAGTTAAGAATAAAATCATTAATAGTAAAGGTTTAACAATAAAGGTCTAGAAGTAGAAATCTAAAGCGGCCGTAGATATACGCGTAGTAGATCTAGTAATTATCTCAAAAAAGAGCCACATTAAGTGGATTTACCTCCTGGACAACTAAAAGGCACCTCCTGGATAGTGAAACACATCTGCAAGGCTTGCGAGATCCTATAGCTTCGCGGACCAGACCAACACGAAAAGCAACACAGTGTCTGTGAAGTAGTCGGAGC
This sequence comes from Colletotrichum melonis, assembly GCA_030868995.1. Taxonomy (NCBI): domain Eukaryota; kingdom Fungi; phylum Ascomycota; class Sordariomycetes; order Glomerellales; family Glomerellaceae; genus Colletotrichum; species Colletotrichum melonis. The sequence goes on along the minus strand of MLGG01000027.1, from coordinate 89,432 downwards.
TTCTCTACCTTACATGTCTGTATGCCAGTAAACTCTGAGAGCATGCCATGGCCTTTCGAAGTGAGTAAAGATTCATTTTTCGTTTGCTTTGAGGGCCGTTTCAGACCGCGATATTGGGACTGAGGATTGGACTGGAACATTTCAAACCCATGGTGACTGGTCGGAGGCACTCTTTCCTCCCAATAAGGAAAAGTCTTTGTTTCATTGTGAAACTTCCTAGCAGCTACTCTTGCCAATGCTCTCGTCAGGCTATAGTCCGCCCTAAGCTCTTCAGATCCAAGAGTCGATACTCGTGCATACTTGTGTCGCTATGTCGAAAGTTTGTTACGGGCGACTACTAGATCACCACGGTACCGCCAGATGAATCAGCACACTCTCGACCCATATCGAGAATCGATGGATCAAGACACCGATTCGTCTAATAAGTTGGTTTCCATCCCAAGCTTGCCGTCACGCTCACTGCCGTAGAAGCTTGCGCTCGCACTTTCGGGTTCATTGAAGTTGTGTTCCTGAAGATTATCACAGTGCCCGTTTTCATCACCCTCACGCGGTTGTCGATCCTCGCTTAGGTGCAACTTCTCCCAACCTCTAAGCTGCCTAAGCTCGCCCAGCTCCTGCTCATCTTCTCTTCCCCGCCGCACTTCGACTCTCTGTTGCTCTTCAGCTATTGGTTGCTCTTCAACTCCCAAATTCTCCTTTGGCTTCGTCTCACAAAAAAGAGGTGATGATTCGCGGTCTTTAGTGGTAGTAGGCTTCCCTACATCGAAGCCGGTTGGCTCAGCGGGTCCGGTAGAGAACCTTGCCCGGCGAGGTGGTCGTCGTGGAGGTGTCGCCAACAGTCGAACAGAGCCTGCCGACCCCTGTTCTGAATCAGCTACAGCGTCGTCTCCAGGCTCTATGGCGTTAATGAAGCGTTTGAGATGCCGCGAAAATCTTCTTGGGGGGGTCTGCAGTAGGCCGAGGCGGGTAGGGGTGTTCGAGACTATATCAACGGCGTCGTCATTGGCGAGAGACGATGGGCGCTGAGGGGTAGACGGACCAGTGGCTACACCACTCATTCTGGCAAGACGCAATCTCTGTGGTAAGTCTTTGAGTAAGCACAGACTTTTCACTCCGTCAGCATCAGCGGGTGAGCAATTTCGTCGTTTGGCATTAGCCGTACCAATTCCTTGCTCTTTAGTTCTTTTTTTTCTTGTTTGGCGGCTTTTACCAACGCCTTTGTCAACGGCGGCTAATAGATCATGATGACATAAGGCTGTGCACGGTCCAGGGCACTTCACGTGGCGTTGTGGGGCATTAAGAAGCTAGACTGAACTTAGTACAAATTTACAGATACATAGGATCTGGAGAGAAGAGTCTAACAACTTTGTTACTTTTATAGGCCGTTATCGTTAGACGTAAATATACTAGTGTTACCCACGACTAACAATTATGCCCTGGGCTAGAGTTCAAAACAACCTAGGGTAACTAGTAATAAGAATAATAAAAGTAGTTATCCGCCCTTAAAAAGTATTTAGGCAACCTTATAGTTTTAGAACTTTAAAAATTACTGTTTATTACTTATTTATAATGTATTTATATATTCTTTTTTATTATTTGAACTCAGTTTTTTTCTTAAATTATTTAATATTTAAAATATATTATAAATAACTTGAAAAGCCTTACTAATAGCTTTCATAATAAATATAATATTATTAACATTATTTTCTCATGATAATTAAAATAAATAATAATTAAAATGTATAAATTAGTATAATATTTAAAATATATAAAATATAAATTTATTATACTAATTAACTTTTTATAAAAAAAGTCTTATAAACTTTATGTAGTGGCTTTTTTTCTAGCTTTTTAAGTATAAAAGATCGACTTTAATAAAGTTACGCTTTTAAAACAAATTATATAATATAATATACTTTTTAATTATATAATATATATAATATATTTTAAGTACGTACTTAACGTAACATAATAATTTTAATATAAAAACTATAATATAATTTAGAATAAATAAGCTACTCTTTACGTAGTAGTGCTTATTAAAAAGGTTAATAATAGAGGTCGGCTATAAAAATAAAAATAGCCCTTAATTATAGAGGTTCTAAATTTTAATAATAATATAAAGGTTTTGTTACGGCTAGCTAGTTATAGTAAGTATATTAGCAGAAGTTAAGGTTACGAATACTAAGTAAATAGTATTATAATTATAAATAGCTTCCCTAAAGCTATATTTATAAATCGTAAAGTAGGTAAGGCTTCGGTAATTAATCGTAGTTTTATTAAAAGAGGGTTCTTAATAAAAATAGCTAAAAGTAATCGTAAGATTTAATACTAAGTTAATTATTAAAAAAGCTATAAGAAGTCTATCCTTAAGCCCGGCTTAAGTTTATATTATATATAAATCTCGTTTCTAAATATATCCTTTATCCCTTAGGTCGTCCTTAATTATTTTAATTTAAAATAATCGTTCGGCCCCTAAGTCGTATTAAATTATTCTAATCTAGAATAATCCTTATCTTATTAATATATAACTTATTTATAGTTCTTCTATTCCGCGAGGAGTAGCTATATCCTTATTTTATTTATATATATAGTATACCTAGCCGCCGTAGTTAATAAGCTAGCCTCTAGGTTAGTTATATATATTAGGTCGTAATATTAGCTTCTCCTCTTAAAGGTCTAGTCCCGTAGACCTATAAGTAAGTAGTTATAGCCTAGGTTAGGGTCCGTTAAGTTTATTTTCGTAATATTCTAATACTATATTAAGTTATATTTAAAAATCCGATCCTCGTAAAAGTCGTAGTAATAAGATTAAGTATAATTGCAAAGCCCTTAGTATTCTTATTAAGTATAAAGGTTATAACGCAATACCGTATTCTCTTTACTTTTAATATAACCGAGTATATAAAATAGACTTATTAAATTCTAAGCGTTATAGCGAGTACGCTACTCGGGGTTTATTAAATTATAATAGTAGTAATATAGTAAACGCCTATAAATTTCTTTTTTTTCGTTCTTTTTATAGGATACTAATTTATTATAATAAATCGTTATTTTAAGGAGTAAAAAAAATAGAAGTTAAGGAATAGGAGGCTAAAGAGGCTCTAGAGGTCCTATAAACTTAGTTTATAACTACTTTTAATTATTTATCTTACTTAAAAAAGTAAAAACGATTTCTTAAGGAGCGTAGTTCGGATCTTATTTATTATAAAATATAATTAATTAAAAAGTAAGAGGCCGAGGAGAAATCTTTAGAAGCATAAGAGACGCGTATCGTAGAGGATCTAGCTACTTAAAGTATTCTAAATAAAACTAACTAGTCTTCTTTTAATACTAGATTTATAAATTTAGGGCTTTTAGCTACGAGCGAGCCTTCCGGGGCTTAGCTACTTTTCTATAATTATTAAAAAGCTATTAAGTATTTCGGAGGTTATTATATAGTTCTTATATATTTTCTTTATATCCGTAGTTTTTCTATTTAATAAGGAATTCCCGTATTTCGTTCTTAACTTTATAATTAATAATTCGCTCGACTTCGTACTCTAGTTAATTTAGTTTAATAATAATATAATCTTCTATATACGAACCTCTCGGTATAAGTTCGAATAATAAAATATAAAAAACGGGATAGTATTATATCGTATTTAGTAATCTTAATTTATAATTAACTAATAAGATTTTTTTAATAATTTTAAAAAGTCTAAGTTTTTTATAATCTAATTTATTACTTAGTTATTTCGTTTTAATATTATAATAAAGGAAATAAGTACTATCCCCCTTTTTTAAAAATAGTCCTTTAATTTTTAATCTATCCGCATTCTTTTTTATACGTTATCGTACGAACTTAAAGTTTAATAAGGCTTATTTATAGATCTCCTTAAGTTTATTTACGTTTACTATAGCTTTTATAGCTTATAGTCCTTATTATACTTCTTTATATACTATTAATTAAAATCTATAATTAAAATAAAACGGAGATTCTCTCGTACTTTTACTAACTATATTATTATATATAAATTAAGCTATTAATAAAAATACTACCTAATTATCCTAGTCGTAGTTTATATAATAATAAAAGTATATTTCGAAGATCTAGTTAATCCTTTTTATCTATTTATTAGTTTATAAATAAAATAATATCGATAGTTTATAATTTATACTAAGTTACGAAATTAGAGATTTCTAAAACTTTAAAATAAATAGCTTATCTCTATCTAAAATAATTTCTTTTAGTAAACCGTAGTTCGAAAGTATAACTTTAATAAATACGTATACTAGGTCTTTTATAGTACTAAATTCTTTATAGGGAATAAGGTGCGCAAACTTAGTAAGTTAGTTAACTATAACTAAAATACTATCGTACTATATTTTAATAAATAGTTCCCTAGACTTTAGTAATTTAATAATAAAGTCCTATATAATTAAATACTATGCTTTTATTAGTAATTATAGTGGTTATAGCTTATTATAAGGCCTATATGGGCTATTCTTACTTTTTTTATAGGTTACGTAGTCCTTAATTATTTTTATAATTTTAGTACGTATAGCGGATTTATTATAGTACTAATAAATCCGTTTTTACGTTTTAATAACTCCTTAATAACTATATACTAATATACTATAAATATCTATAATAAGCTTAGGGATTATTTTTTTAATTAGGCTAATATTAATCTTTTTAACTATTATAAAAAGCTTCGTAGTTAATATAAAGCTACTATCTTTCTCTTATTTAAAAATAACTTATATTTCTTCGGGGACCGTAACTTCGTAATTAAGTCTTTTATTAAGAGCGTCTACCTTATTATTTTCTAAACTTTTTTAATAAATAATCTAGAAGTTAAGTTTAGATAGGAATTCGCTTTATTTAACTTATTATTTATTTAGGTTCTTATTTATCGTAAAATTTATAAAGTTCTTATAGTTTATATAAACTATAACTTTATACTTAGTTCTAAATAACTATAGTCTCTATTCTTAAAATATTTTAATAATAGTTATTAGTTCTTTATTATAAATTTACTAATTTAATTCTACTCTATAAAATGCTTTAAAATAAAAGTAATATAAATAAAGCTTTTTTTATTTATCTTATTATTTTAGGACCGCTCTTATAGTAAAATCTAAAGTATTAGTCTCGACTTTAAAAAGTTTTCGGGGGTCCGGGATTATAATAACTAGCTCGGAGATAACTATATTTTTAATTTTAATAAATACTTTTTTATACTTAGGATCCTAAATAAATAGGTTATCCTTTTATATTAGATTATTAAGGGGTCTAATTATACTAATATAGTTTTTAAAAAATCGTTAATAAAAATTAATAAATCCTAAGAATCCTTATATATCCTTAACGTTCTATAGTATAGGCTAGTCCTTAACTACTTCTATTTTTAATACTTATATATAGATTTACCCTAGTATAATAGTATATTTAAAAAAGTCTATTTTCTATATATAGAACTCGTACTTAGAGAGTTTGGTATATAACTTAGTATCTTAGAGCTTTTAAAATACTATATAAATATACTTTTTATATATTTTAAAATTAGGAAAGAAAATAAGGATATTATTAATATAAATAATAATAAAAATATCGACGTATTCTTAGAATACGTAGTTAACTATTATTTAAAAAGTTATTAGAGTATTAGTAAGTTTAAAAAGTATAATAAGGTACTTAAAGAGTTTTTTATAAGTTTAGAATACCGTTTTCTATTCGTTTCTTTTTTTAATCTAAATCTAGTTAAATACTTTTTTAAAGTTTATAATAATAAACTAGTTAGCTCTATAAAATAGATCTTTAAGCTCGGTAATAAGTAATAAGGGATAGTAATTCTTTTTCGTAATTTCGTTAAGTCTTTTATAATTAATAACTAGTTTTCGTTTCTTTACTCCTTTTTTTAGTACGAAGAATAAGGGTAATTTTATAAGAGAATTCGATAGTTAAATAAGTCCTTTTTTTAATTTCTTATTAATATATTCGTTAAAATATTCCTATTTTTTTTAATTTATTAAATATATTAAAAAAAACCTAGGTTACGTTCCTTCTTTAAGTTCGATTTTTATATCCTAATTACTATATTTTAATAATCCTATTTCTTTAGGTTCTATAAATAGTTTTATATATATTTAGTACTCCTCGGGTATAATTTAGAGTTATTAAGATCCTTAATTATTAGTACTATATATAAACTTTTTAGAGCTTTTTATTATTTTAATAAAAGCTATATATCGTATTTATTTTCGTTCTTTAGGAGTTACTAAAAATCTATTTAAACCCTTTTTCTTTTTAAGTCGTTTAGTAACTAGATTTTCCTAAAGGACCTAGCTAATAATCTAATCTATTTATAAGTTATACTTTTATAACTACGAAATTCCTAGGATAACGTTAATATCTTTAATCTCTATAATATCGTGTTATAATTATTCTTACTAATTATTAATATATATTAAGAGGTATACGGTTTTTTAGTTAATATATCTATAGTTATAATTAACTCGTTCTCTTTCTATTATTTATAGTTAATATAGGTTATCCTTTTATACTTATAATAAGTTAAGTTTATTTATTATCCTTAATAAAATATAAGTTTCTTATACTACTATTAATAATAGCGTTTAGTCCTCGTCCGTAAATATTAAGGTTAACTCGTAAATATACGTCGTTACGTTATTTAGTTATATATAAGAACTTTTTTTTTATTTTTACTTTTTATTATTCTTTTATAATTAGCTTCTTTAGTTTTTTATTATTCGCTTCTTTAAATAGGTTTTTTATTTATACTTCTCTTAATATTCCCTTTATACCTTAGCTTTTTTAATATAATAGATTTAATATTAATCGTATTTATAATCTTCCCATTTTATATATTCGTTATTAAAGCACTTTATAAAGAAGTTAGGGTCTAGACTAAATATTATTTTATTATTATTATCGAAACTTAGGAGTATTTAATTAGGTAGCTAGTTTTTTATATAAATATCCTTAATAAGTTTATTATTACGTCTTCGTAAATAAAAACGGCTATTTTATTTATATATAAAGTACCAGAGGTATTTATTATCTAAGTATTCTATTTAAAATAATTTTTTATAAAAGGGGTCTTCGGGGTTAAGTAAAGAGTAGTTTTTATTTATATAAGGGGTTATTATAACTTTTTTACGTTCTTTAGTTTTATAAAATTAAATAGTTTAGTTATTTTTAAATAAATAAATATACTTATACCGTAGTTCGTTGTCGTTTTTTTTAGAGCTAGTATTATTAACGCTAAGTAATACTTTATAATTAATTTTTATCTAAGTACGTTATTAAGTAACGTTACGAGGTTTATCTAAATTATAAAGTAATTTTACTTTATTAAAATAAAAAGAGCTAGTTCCTATTTTAAAATCTTTTTTTTTTTAAAATTAAAGTTAATTTTTCCCTCTTTTATAACTCCGAAGTTAAGAATCGGTTTCTTAATTACTTCGATCTTATTTTTATATAAGAGGTCTTCGAGCTATTTTTTAACCTTATAAATAAATTTTTTATTAACGTCTACCCGTTTTATTATATAAATAGACTTAGTTAGGATTTTATCTAAATCGAGTTCTTCTTTAGACTCAATAAGTTATTTTTAGTTTATATAGTTTTATTATATTATATAAACGAGGTTATTTATAATTTTTTTTATATCGGGTCCTCTTTTTTTAAACCTAAAGAGTTGCTCCTTTATATTAACTAGGAGTTTTTACTTAATTCGTCCTTTAAGGAAGTAAAATATATTTTTTATAACGGGGTCTATCTTAGCCTTTTTTTTTATATTTTTATAAATTTAAGAGAATATAATAATATGTTTAATATTATTTTCTTTAAGAGTATAAGGTCGGTAAGCGGGTATCTTTTCTTTTTTTATTACTATTATTAAAGTTTTAATAAATAGCGTAGTATCGTATCCGGATCGTCCCTTATTTTTAGGTCGCTTTAAGTATTATCCTATTTATTCCTTACTATTTTAATAAGTAAAATAGTTATCGTTATAATAAGCCGTTTATAAGAGTTACTTATAGGGGACTTTTTTATTTATAATATTAGCTCGCTTTTTTAAAATAGGTTAATATTAAATACGCTTAGGTTATTAATAATCTCTAGCTATATATCTTAGTTTATTATAGTTATAATATTTAAGGTCCTTTTTTTAGCAAAGTTATTCCCTTTTAATAATACTAAGGTTTATTAATTTATTATAATACCCTATTATAATAGTCGTTAGTCTATATTTATATTTATTATTAAGTTTAGCTTAGTTATTCTAAGTATTTTATCTTTTTTATTTAAAGCGTTGTTTATAAAATCGATTATTGATCTTAATTATTATATTAATATAGTTATAGAGCTTATTTAGTTAGTCTTATTAAGAGAGGTTATCCTTAACTTCTTTTTTTAGGCCGTAATAAAAAGCTATTATAAGTATATTATTACCCTAATTAAGTTTAGAAATAATCTATTTAAATTTAGATATATACTTACTAGCTAACCCCTTTTATATAAGGGTTATAAGCCTATATTTAGTAATTCGTTCCTTATCGGGGTTACTAAAGGTTTTTTTAAGTCTTTTTTCGAACTCGTTATAGTTATTAAAAATCTTTTTAATATCTTTATTTTAGATATTACGTTTATTTTCGAGATAATCTTTTATAAAGGGTTCGAACTAAATAAGGGTATCCTTCTTAAAGAATAAAGCTATATAATAAACTTTATTTATTTTAATAATAAAAGAGGTCTTATAGTAATATAAATAGGCCCTAGTTTAAATAAGGAATCCCTAGAAAATATCCGAGGACCCGTTATAAGGTTCCGGTTTAGGGTACTTAGCTCTAAGTACTAAGGGAGGTTAGGGCGCTATAAGCTAAGTATAAAGTTACTTATTCTTATTTAAGTTTAAGTATTATATTATATAATTATTAAATAGTAAGTATAGTTACCTTAATAAGCTACGTAGTATTATTATTATTAATAGTTAATATATTCGTACTATTTAGTTAGTTTTTTTATAAAATAAACTTATTAAATAGGAGTAATTAAAGTATTATAACTAGCTAGTTATAATAAGTATATTAATAGAAGTTAAGGCTACGAATACTAAATAAATAGTATCGTAGTTATAAATAGCTTCCCTAAAACTATATTTATAAATCGTAAAGTAAATAAGGCTTTAATAATTAATTATAATCTTATTAAAAGGGGGTTTTTAATAAAAATAGCTAAAAATAATTATAAAATCTAATACTAAGTTAATTATTAAAAAAGCTATAAAAAGTCTATCCTTAAGCCCAGCTTAAGTTTATATTATATATAAGTCTCGTTTTTAAATATATCCTTTATCCCTTAAGTCGTCCTTAATTATTCTAATTTAAAATAATCGTTCAGCCCCTAAGTCGTATTAAATTATTCTAATCTAAAATAATCCTTATCTTATTAATATATAACTTATTTATAATTCTTTTGTTCTATAAGGAATAGCCGTATCCCTGTTTTACTTATATATATAGTATACCTAGCCGCCGCAGCCAGTAGGCTAGCCTCTAGGTTAGTTATATATATTAAGTCGTAATAGGTTTTAAAAAAAAAAAGCTAAAAGGGTTAATATTTAGCGTATTAGAGCTTATTAAGATTTTTTAAATCCTTATTACTTTTAATATTACCTAAAGCTCTATTTAAACTAAATAAATTTCCTAAATAAACTTATTAATATATAAACTACTACTCGTTAAGAACCTACTTTACTCTTAGTATATAGTTAGTAACTAGTAGGCTAGGACTCTAAAGAAAAGCTCTATAGAAACCCTTATTCTTATTTAATAGCTTTTTTTATAACTATAAAATAATAATCTAATAACTCTAAACGTAATTAAAGCTCTTTCAAATTAAAAACCGCTTTAATAACGTTAAAAATTTACTAAACCTTGTTTTTTTAATAAAAGATTATTATTTATAAATTAATAAATAAATAAAAAAGAAATATATTAAAAAAAATTTATAATTATTATATTAAGGTGACATTTATAAGTATGCGTTTTAATTACTAGTTAAGAAGAAAGGTAAGGCGGGCCAGAAGGGCGGGGGGTGGGCTAGAAAGAGGTATTGTGACTCAACTTTATTAATTAAGAATTTATCGCAAGAATATATAAAACCAGATGTTTGCCGGTCGTCACCGACCTAACTACTTATCCGGCTCTCAAAAGCTAATCTACAGGAGAGCGGACGGGATCCCAAGTTTTCCGGGGTAATATAATTGTATGTGCCTGGATCTAAATAATCTGGTTACTATAATCCTCTGCTCAAGCTTTGAGCCAGCCAGCCTCCCTTGAATTTCAGCGTAAGTGAATCTCTTAACGGCATGGAGCCCGGCATATCCGTACCGCACATCCTATCACAGAGCATAGTATGTGCAACATGGTTGGCAGGACACGCTGCAAAAGTTTCGTGAAGTGGAACTAATATTTGCCGTGATAGCCGAGATAAGAGCCGGACTGCCCCCACAATCGGCCTTGTCCGCGCGGCATCTCACAGATAAGCGCTGTCCTCACATTCCAAGGTGCCAAGTTAGCGCACACTAGATGACTATTCTCCCGAGCTGGCATGCCATTGTGCCGTCCTGCTATCAGCCATGTGGATCAAGATAGTGGTATCCCACCGCTCCTCACCACCCCCCTGGATAACTACGGGGTAAGCTTTCGGGATTACCTAGCTGGGCCTTCCCCAGTGCGACTGTAACCCGACTAACGATCAAGTGTCTTTTGAACATTCATATACATATTGGAGAATGAGTGGCGCTCAGCCCTCAATCGCCAATTTTGGGCTGATGCCGGATAAACCGAAAAGCTTTAGTCGAGAGTCACACAACCGCGGCTTGAGCCCTTCCGATTAAGATTCAATAGGGGTTGAACTTGACAGGAAGGTACCAAAGGACGCAAAGATTATAGAAAGATGAGGATTGAATTCCGAGTGTCTAATAAGGTGACGGACGGATACGCCTCAAATCGAACCCGTAGGGTGCCTTAATCCAAGCAGACTGGACTCAACGAAGAATGCGCGGCGTGAGGAGGTGTGGGGTGCGGCACGCGACAACCTGGAAACCCGCAAATCACTTCCGCCAGGCGTTAGGGCGTCCACCCGGGAAGGTGGGTAGCATTGAAGATGAGCCCACCAAGATAATGGTGAAAAATTGTATGCACACGAGTGCTCCGGCTGGGCGGGAGTCAGATAATTCAATATAATGTCAGATCCCCGCATTGGCAGCCTTTTTGTGCCAAGAGACTTGCAGCCTCGTTGACCGGGTCTTGCCTAACTCGTTGTTGCTTTTCTCAAACCCAGTCCTTTTGCGACTTTACACCAAATCAACACTGAGAACGAAAATCCCGGTCACGACGACGGCCTATTGCCATGGAACGCTTCGAAGAGAAAGGCATGAGTGAAAAGACGTCGCCTCAGGCTTCACTCGAGGCGGGCAGCGGCGACCTTCCGAGGGAGGGTGGCATTCTGGCCGCTTTGCGACGCTTTGAGGGTAGAATGGATAAAGCTCTGGGGGTCGAGTCGCATGCCATTGACCGCAAGACGGACGCAGACAAGAGGCCCGTCAAGTGGCACGAGGAGCTGACCATGGCTCTTCTGTGGGCAAGTGGTACGATGGGCATCAGCTGTTTTGCCACTGGATTTCTCGGCTGGGAGTTTGGTCTTGATTTGCAGCGGGCCATTCCTATCTACATCTTTGGTTCCATCCTCGGCGGCGCCGTGTCTGGATACTGTGCCACGTTTGGTGCAGCAACTGGTCTGCGTCAAATCTCCGTCTCACGATACAGCTTTGGCTGGTGGCCAAACAAACTCATTGCCTTCCTGAATGGCCTGGAACAGCTTGGATGGGCATCGGTCGGCTCCATCAGTGGCGGATTAGCTCTGACCGCCGTGGCTGATGGTCGTATTTCGCTGGTCGTCGGTGTCATCATCATCGCCGTCGTATCTCTTTTGGTCAGCTTTCTCGGCCTGCGCTACATCTTGATCTATGAGCGCTACGCGTGGCTCATCTACTTCATCATCTTCATGATCATCTTTGGCATGGTTGGCCCGTATGCCGACGACGTCACGCCGGCCCAGGTCACGGGCGCCGACCTTTCTGCCAGCGCCCTCTCACTTCTTGCCGTCGTTTATGGAAGTTCTGCCTCATGGGCCACCATGGTGTCCGACTACTACGTCCAGTACCCGACCAATGTATCCAGATTCAAAGTCTTTGCACTCACGACACTGGGCATTGCCATTCCCACCTCTATTGGCATGACTGCTGGCGCCATGGTGGCCAGCTCCCTGAACAACCAGACGGCCTGGAAAGACGCATATGAGAACCAGGGTCTTGGATTCCTGATCCGAGACATGCTACACCCGCGCGGATTTGCCAAGTTTCTACTCGTCATCTTCTCCTTCAGTGGCATCAACACCAACATCATCTCCCTCTACTCTGCGGCCATCTCATTCCAGCAAATGGCTCGTCCTTTCGCCCAAATACCTCGGTTTCTTTGGACTTTCCTCTGTTTTGCCATTGTGATTGGTCTGGCTCTCGGTGGTCGCAGCCAGCTAAACACCTATTTGCAAAACTTCCTCAGCTTGCTGGGCTATTGGTGCACGAGCTACTTTGTCATCTTGCTTATGGAACATTCCATCTTTCGACGTGGAGACTTTGCCAATTACGATCTCGATGGTTGGAACGACCCGAGCCGCTTGCCTCTTGGCATTGGAGCTAGTGTCGCATTTTTGGTCGGGGTGGTCGCATGGTGCATGGGCATGGTCGAGACTTGGTTTGTGGGACCCTTGGGCGGCTTGATCGGCGAATCTGGGGGTGATATTGCCAACGAAATGACGCTTATTGTTACCGCTGTGGCCTATCTGCCTGCTCGTTATTTGGAGTTGAAATTATTCGGGCGATAGGTACGGAGTGGAAGATTCTATAAGAAGAGCTCTAGGCGGGAAAGGGCTGGCTTTACGTTCAGAACATGAACCAGCTCACCTTTACGACTTCAGGCGGCACTTTTCCGTGATCAGAAACTTTTTCAACCCGCGTTCACATAATCTCGCGACTTCAGAATGGGACATTATTGTCATCAAAGCCATATATACCTGACTCAATCTTACCGGCTACCTAGATAGTCTCCACTGAGCTGAACCAATGTCGACTCAGAAGAATATGTTACTGGATGGGGTAAATCTCCCAGTGGATATCCAACCCCGCGTCGTGGCATTACCCTGCTACGTGGAGGCTATCGTGGGGGTCAAGTCGGCGAGAAGTCCGTGATCGCGCTGTAATCCGCGTTACCTAAGTTGTTCGAGGTGGGAAAGCTGAAGACGGTTTCGCGTACGGTCTGGGAAGAGAAACAATGACCATGGTCAGACAAAAAGCCGACAAAAACTCAATACATACGATAGCTTGTACATTACAGACCACCAAGTCTAGAACAAGTCGGTCACGGCCCCATCTGAGGCGCTGGATACTAAATGAGCATACTTGGCCAGAGTGCCTCTTGTCACGGGAGGCCTGGGAGCCTTCCACTGACGCAGTCTCTCCTCGACGTCAGCGTCAGCTACATTCATACTGATTGTACATGTCTCAGCATCGATTGTGATTATATCTTCGTCCTTGATAGCGGCGATGGGCCCGCCGACAGCTGCCTCAGGGACAATATGGCCCACGATGAAACCGTGACTGGCGCCAGAATATCTGCCGTCGGTGATGAGCGCCACGTTTTTGAGGTTGGCTCCAATCAGAGTCGCGGATGCCTTGAGCTGTTCAGGCATGCCGGGACCGCCCTTCGGCCCCTCGTAGCGGACGACAAGGACAATGTTCCTGTCCCTCGGAATGTTGCCGGCGTTGAGCTCCGTGACAAGCTCGGACTCCTTGTTGAAGCAGCGTGCCTCGCCCTCGAAGCGAAGTCCCTCTTTCCCTGTGATCTTGGCCACTGCACCGCCTGGAGCGATATTTCCATGTAGCACGACGAGGTGTCCAGCGGGCTTGATGGGGTCGGATAGTGGCCGAATAATATCCTGTTCAAGTGGCAAAGATGGCCACGAGGCAACGTTCTCCTCGAGAGTCTTCCCAGTGACCGTGAGCGTCTTTCCGTCGAGGAGACCTCCTGCAATGAGAAGCTTGGTGACCGATGGTACTCCACCGATACGGAATAGGTCTTCGATGACGTATTTACCGCTCGGTTTCAGATTGGCGATGAAGGGCGTCTTGCGAGAGACTCGTTGAAAGTCCTCAAGATTGAGGGGCACCTCAGCTGCTCTGGCCATTGCGAGAGTATGTAGAACGGAGTTGGTGGATCCTCCTAGTGCCATCGTAATGACGAGGGCATTCTCAAATGACTCTTGGGTGAGTATGTCCCTCGGCCGGATGTTGCGACGCAAGCAAACTTCAATAGCATCAGCAACCTTGACTGCTTCTCTCATCTTGATTGGAGAAGCTGCCGGAGTACTCGATGAGCCTGTGACCGATAGACCCAGAGTTTCAATGATTGTAGCCAAGCTATTCGCAGTGTACATGCCACCGCACGCACCTGGACCTGGAACAGCTCCCTTTTCGATGGATGAGAGAATTTCCTCTGGCGTGACAGACTTGTCATCGGACCAAGAGCCCAGCGTGCCGAACAGGTAGGCCCCCTGAGCTTCGTAACAAGTCACAATGTCGATGGGCTTCTTCAACACCTCGCAGTACCCACCAGCAACAGTGCCTCCATAGACAATGACAGATGGACGATTGTGCCTCGCAACTGCCATGACGCAGCCTGGCATGTTCTTATCGCATCCGGGTATGGCTACAGTGGCGTCGTGTGCCTGCGCGCAAGTTATGGTTTCGATGTTGTCTGCAATGAGCTCGCGTGACTGCAGAGAGAACCTCATGCCTTCATTGCCTTGGGCAATACCATCTGATACGCCCAAAGTGCTGTATTGCCAGGCAATGTACCCCTTCTTCTTGATGGCATCTTTGATGGTCTTTCCCAAGTCGAGGAGGTGCATATTGCACGGGTTCCCTTCCCACCATACTGAAGCAACACCAACCTGAGGACTCCTCTGCATCATCTCCTCGTTAGGAACTCCCGCAGCATACAGCATGGCCTGCAAAAGTCAATGATGTTAGTCTGAATGCACAGAAGGTACGAGCCAGGGCGATGTCTTTCCTTAGCACCAGGGAAGTCATGTTCGCGAGTGAGAAATGTGGAATACTTGTTGAGGACCGGTTGTCCATCTTCCCAGGTGGCATCATTCGGCGCAATGGGAAACTCGACATATCGAGGGCCGTGGTGTCCTTGATCCTCTCCGGCAGCCGGATGAACCGCATCGAAATTTGAATTCATCTTGAATGATTTGCAACAACTCGACGAGGATCAGAGGTCGTGACAGTCGACTCAAAAGTAATTTTACAAGTGAAGAATAGTCAGAATCTCAAAAAAGAGAAGCTAAGTACTCAGGTATGACGAGTAAGGTAGTTTCAATATTGCTTGGTCGGTCCGGCTACAGACAAACATCCACACAACGTGGGGTGCGGGGTAGTCTGGGTAGAGCCCGACCGATTTCCTCACGATATCAGTGTGCCCCCAATCAAAGAATATGGACGCAATGTTGGTTTACGAAGAGAAAGCTGGGTTTTTGATGGACCCTCTCCACAGAAAAGTAACGACTAATCAAAATAGGTCGAATTCGATTTGTTGGAACTTTAGAAGGCGGTGCAGTGGAGCAAGCCACGCTGATAAGTGTTGGGGGTGAACCCCGCACCGACTCGGGCATAAGTCCGGCAAACTTTGCGGGTTCTTGATTCCGAGAAACGGACGTCTACCAGATATCTCAAGACATCAGGGGATAGCGACGTCATGAAGGAGCCCGAATGGTATCTTGTTATAGACAGCCAAAAGAAGTCTTTTACCATTGAGGATTGCAATAGAAATCAGCGTAAGGTGCAACATGATCGCCGCTGGCTAATGACCCTCGTTTTCACAATTCTCTTTACTTGTCTCTCACACAGTCTTTTTGGTGATGGGAACGTGTCTCGTCCACGGGTGTTCCTCCCTAAATCCCAACAAGGCCTGAATTTTCTTATTAGACATCGGGGCCTCGCGCTCACCCATCTCCCGAGTGAAAGGCGTTGATGGACTAATGCGGCTTAAGAACGCTGTTGTGTTTTCGGTGTTTGTGATGTTGTTATTCGTCGCATTAAAGACCTGCCAGCCCAAGCCGTCTCTCTCAATACCAAGATGGCACATCTGGCCAAGATCTCTGGCATCTATGTAGGACCATCCGTGGACATCCCAAGACTCCGGCTGGTTGATGTATGCAGAAAAGTTTTCAGCATACTTCTCAGGCTCAATGACAGCTCCGATACGGAAGCAGTAGATATCAACCCCGAACCGACTTGCAAAGCTCCTCGCAATAGTTTCTCCAACGACCTTGGAAAGTGCGTAAGGGTCGGTGGAATTGCAGTCGACCTCCTCGTCGATCGGGAACGAGATGAATTTCCGATGTTCTTCTGCGAACGTGACTCCGTAGACGCAGACACTACTCGCCAAGATTATTTTCTTGACACCTAACTTGCATGCGGCTTCGATTACGTTGTGGATGCTGTTGACGTTTGTCTTGAAGACTTCGCTGTCTGGAGCGAGCAGAGGTCGGGCGTATCCGGCAAAGTGAATGACAGCATCAGGAACGGAAGACTTCTCAAGAGGCTGGCTGAGCCGTAATTGCGAGTGAAGCGCGCTGTACACTTGGCCGGCATCGCTGACGTCGCACCTCATCGTATGAACTGCGGGGCTGTCGAGAGGGGCAATGTCGAGATTCATCACCTCGTGGCCTTCGCGTAGAAGCTCTTGGATTACCCAGCGGCCAGCGACGCCGGAACCGCCTGTAAAGATAATGCGCTTGCCCATGAAGGTGAATGTCTTTCAAGTCGACGATGGGATTCTTGAAAAGTGAGGTTCGCAATACGAAGCCCCAACGAGAAAAGAGTTGAAGCAGTCTGTACCTGGCCCCAAACTTCGGAGTCCACTATTCCTTTTTTGGCCAATTGCCGAATTGCGTTTTAATTGACCCCCGAATCACCAGTTCCACTTAGACCACTCTAGGCACTAAAGGTATTTACCACCCTCAGACTGCTTGATGTCGGATGGACAATTTACAATGAAGCCATAGCCTGAATGGTGGTAGAAGCCCTTCAATCAGGCCGGTCGCTAATTGATTACCATGATACTCATAGCGACATGCGACACAAACACTTGGAAACGTCTTTGAGAAAAGGAAGAGGCAGGGTATAACCGGGAAAAAGGAGGTTTCCCTTTGCCAGCATACGTTTGAGTGATGGCGTTATGGTGATGGAGGAAGCAAAGCAGGCAGTCTCCAGGTCCGTTGGATGGCGGCGTAGGCGGTGGTCCAACTCCGTGCCGGTCATGCGAAATATGAACTACTTTTTGGTCCACGCAGGGATAAGCGACTCCGCCCCATTTATTTGAAAGCAGACTCAAGTAGTCATTCTTTTATTTCTATGCGAACTAAGTTCTTTTGATAGAATTTGACAGTGAAGCATCCTTGCACATCTGTCGCCTGGGCATGCATCGCGGGACGTGACCAACGGTCACACTATACCAAAGTATTTGCAAACATGGCTTGTGTTACCTGGCTGCATTCCAGTGAGATCGTCATTAGCTGACGTCCCTCGGGTGGAAATTGCTTACGAAGCCTACATGCCCCCACATAGATGGAAATGGCGGCAAGTGGAGTGTGCAGCTCGATCGATTTGATGGCAGGTATCCATGGCATCTTTCCAGTTGCTCCTGCAACATCACTTGCTCGAGCCACATACGTGTTTTTCGAATTCTTTTTGAAGGTAATTGAAACTCCGTTTCTGGATTAGACTTGAAAACAGATGGGCAGGCGGGGTAATGGAGATGGGGGTGGGGTGAAGGCACTGGGGGAAACACAGCTGAGGCTGTTCTGCATGGCGCTAAGATACCGTGGCCGGTGCTTGGAGAGAGTTTGGCGGTTCCATCCCATTATTGTAACTACGCTGAAGAAACTCCTGATTAATACCTCTTCATTTGAAGCTTACTTGCAGTCGTGCGAACTAATACCTCACAAAACTTCTATCGTAGTTGACTGTTCAACAGTAATTACACCAAACAAAGGCCAGTTCTATGTTTCCAAGTCAGCGCGCGATTTTGTAAAACCTAATTATCAAGGACCTTTTCTTCCCAATTTAGAAGAGGTCCATGTAACCCAAGCTCATAGGCTGACAACCATCTGAAGCATGCAGTCTGGGCTGCTTGTGTGGCATGGCAGATCGTCAAAATGCTCCAACCGGAAGTTGGCGTTTCTGGCCTCAAGAACCTAATCCTGACTTCACGGAAGTGCAACACCTAGCGACCCTTCACTTCCTAAACGAGCATTCCTGCAGGGTGCCTAATACAAAGGCAAAGAACCCGAGCCAACTGGCACAATGCGGTTTCCGAGCCCACAGAGTTAGAGGAGATGTGTTTTCGCATTGAACCCAACAAGGCAATATCCCCAAACTCAAACACACAAGCGCTTAAATGACCATTTCTCAACGCCATGATACAGTCATTGGTTCCAATCCTTCAGTATGACAATATCAAACCAAAACGAGCGATCTTGATGTCCAGCTTGTGCGCATGTATTATTTTCTGGCGACACGCCACGGGCTCATCATCTCCACTCGCCAACCGGTCATCCGCGCCAATATTACATTGGGGTCGTATGTCCTTTTTTCCATGAGTAATTAGTTTCCTGCCGTAGTACAACCAGCTACATTCACTCTTCCAACCACCGCAATCTTCTACTACAACGTAGCCAGCCCACTTCAACCCACGACAAGAATGAATAAATCACAGCTACACGTACTATTTTACCTCTCTCTAAGCATCTTGTTTGGTACCGTCTTTGGACAGGATGATCTTGGCAAAATGAACGGCTTTGCGTTTTTCGAGACATCCCACTTCAGAGCTCGGTTCATGCGGGACGCTCAGGTTTTGGCATCTTTAAACCCCATTGGAGACGACTTTGACTTTCTTCCTTTTGACATTTTGGAAAATCGATCCCGTAATGGACAATATCATTGGGGCGATATTACCTATCGATATCGCGCTCAAGGCGACAACACTTGGATGCGGAACCATAGTGATGTATCTGGCGTTCAAGCCTTCGCAACTTTCCGGCAATACTGAAGTCATGGCGTTAGGTCCGATTCCATGTAGCTGCGGAAAGTTGGAAGCCTAGCGATGGGAAAACCTTCTCAAAATTCCAGTATCGATGAGCATTGCAATTTCATCCCCAGTGTTCGTATTTCACCTCAGTGTTCTACATTTCACAATAACAAACCTACCCGGACTCAATTACAATGGTTGGCGTTCTAGTTCTGAAGCCCTTTCCGCCTCCGGCCATCTTAGTGTTTCACCCACGATCTTATGCTAATGCGCCATTGAAGTCGCCCAGCAGAGTTCCTGAGTCTCCGTCCTCGAAGAAGAATGCTCACTTAGCTGCTGGTCGCAATCAGTCCCCGGCCCCCCTCTCATTCTCATCCGTCGCCCTGACTGCCATCCTACGATGCCCAGAAAGCGCCCACGCCAAGACTGAGGAACTCGACATACTCGATGATGCTACGTTGGAGGCCAATATCAGTCACTCCTCTGGCGACATGTCTGAAGAGCGGTCGACATCCGCTGATAGTCAGTGGGTGTCTTCTCGCACCCATAAATTCGACATCAATCTCTCCAATGCATACCGCTATCAGAAAAACAAAAACTTCATTCAATATTCAATATTAAAT
Organism: Colletotrichum melonis; assembly: GCA_030868995.1. NCBI lineage: Eukaryota > Fungi > Ascomycota > Sordariomycetes > Glomerellales > Glomerellaceae > Colletotrichum > Colletotrichum melonis. The sequence goes on along the minus strand of MLGG01000027.1, from coordinate 69,579 downwards.
CAGTGTTGGCCGCAAGGGAAGCTGAGCTATGAGCTCCAGGTACTAAAACCTTTCAAAATGCTTCAGTCGGGGAAGGCGCTCAGTTCTCTCCAATTGAAGAGATTACTCTCCAACTAGAGCAGTAGCCTGAACACCACCACGGCGCAGTCTATGGCTCATCTTCCAGTTCCACACCTGAGCGGCATCTTCCCTCGCTATGAAATTACTTTGGAGATCACAATATACTGAGAGGTCTAAGCACCGCGATCTGTGAGATTCAATGAAACTTTCCAGGCGCACAAGCCGCCCAAAGGGATCAAGCGCAGAGAATGGCTGCAGTGGTCGCGCAGGGAGAGACGTACTTTGGGGTTGACCGTGAAGCAAGAACGTCTTTTCCAGACCAGATGGAACATGATGGTATTGAGATTCGTGGCTTTAATTCTCGCTTTCTTGTAGCTCAGGTGTGATTTTGCCGTGTAACCGAATTTTGGGTTTTCAGGTGGTCTCACATATCTCTTGCGTTTTTGTTCAAGTTAAAGTCTGGACATGTTGTAATCCACATGACCCACGAATCATAACATTGATATTAGATCTGTAACCTTTTGGAAGAATAGAGACTTCCATGGCCTGATTGGTGAAGCTGTATCAAGATCAAGCGACCTTTTTCACTCATCAGCAAGATATTACAATGACAGAACCAGTCTGGATTCTCAATGTATTTTCAAATTTCGCATGTGCACTTCTCATTGGGGGATCATGTTGGGCTTAGATCTCTCCAGATCTCGCGTACAGACGATTCCTTAAGTCCAGCTAGGCTTCGTGCCTTCCAACTTAGTTCCCTTTGGTTCTCTGATCGAGTCAAAACGCTATTCGGCGATTCGGGAAATTCCGAACCTCCTCCATCGCCTTGAGTGACTGTCTTACCCCAACACGCTCATCTTCAGCAGCTCGCTACGGCTATGAGCGATAGTGCCGAAGGATTACGGCTGGAATTGTATTAGTCTTTTGCATCACGACCGTTGAGAATTACTTCACAAAATACCTTGGGCCTCTTGTACGTCTCGAAGTGTCGGATAAGTTGGTGTCTCTGACGTTGCGTTTCGTTGCATCATGACATTGTAAATTTCAGCCAGGATCTCGGCACCTGAGAAGGTCGGCGCATTGGGATGATCGAGAAGCTTCAGGATTATCTTGAGGGCCTTTGAACAAATCGCGACTTCTGGGCCAAGTTGAAGAAACATGACAGGTCCACTATGGCCGAGCCAGTCACGGACTCGGTCGAACCTTACCAAGAGCTTCCATTCTGAGCTTGATTTGACTGTGTTGACATGACCTCGGTAGATCATTTCCAAGACGGCGTCAGTTCTGTTCCCGAACTTACCCTTGATGAACTCCGGCCAGCATTGAGCCGATTTCTCTGTGCTGTGGCTACGCATGTAACTCCAATGACAATCGTGCAACTCCTCCCATAGACCGACATAGTAGGCGACGTCAGCCACTATAGACGATTGCGCAGCTTGGTAAAGTTTCCCAGTGATATCTGCGATGTGTTCGGCGTTTATCTGACTATGCTGATATGGCTTATGTGACGAAACAGGCGTTGACTGCCAGATGGGAACTGTGATTGGGGATCTCTGGAGGCTGATCGGCGCTGCAGACTCCCAGATGGGTACGATGATGGGAGCGCGGTTCATACTGGAGGAGGCTCATCTACTACTGGTACTGGTGCTGGATTCTGACCGACAGCGTGTTCCAATAGAGTTCGTGGCTCGACTGTTGATTAAATTGAATTTGCTACTAGAAAAGGAAGCTGAACCCAAATTCTGCCAGCGGCGTTTCTTCGGCTACTTCCCTTTGTAGAAGTGTTGGAATGTCTCAGAGGGAAGTAATGGTTGGAATGATGAGAGTGACGATGGGAAAAGCTCAAGTAGCCGCGTTGCGCATATATTGCCCGAGAAAGGGACTAGAGGACGTGCCCAAAGTCGGCGTGAAGGTGCACCCTTGCAAGAATTCCTTCCGAAAAAGAGGACGGTTAAGTACGAGTGATCACAATGGCCAGATTTATTTATTTTGCCTGTCTCTATTTTGGTCTGAGTGTCTCGGGGTACTCCGATTCAGGTAATATGTCTCTCCATTAGCTTCTCCCTTGATTTAGCAGTTTTGTCAGATGGCATTGCTCGCTCACTCGGGCTTTCGCCAACCCTATAATATCACAAATGTCACATAAGGTAGCTGGCTGCCTTTAGTAAGAGTCTGTGATCCCTTGACTGACACTTATATATAGAAATTGAACAGGTATGACTGCCTTCTTGAGTTCCGAGCCCTGGCGCTTGGGTGTTCATTCTGACCAGATGAGTGGTTTGCTCGGTGGGCTTTCCGTCATAATCACGACGTTCATTGCCAAGACCGGCCTGCTTTCTGGCCAGGTCCAAAGGACACTTACCGCAACGTAGGTTCGATGCATATCACGTAGGCAAACAAAGTCACGGCCGCTGAATAGACATCACTGGTCGGGAATAAGTACTATGCTATAATTGAATTATCTGATGGTTTTTCCCCTCGGTTAGTCCGACCTCGCGGTTGCAAAATTTGAGCTCATAAGTGCCTATCACGACAGGAGTGGCCAAAGGCAGGTCCTAAATTGCACCGGCAATCTGGTATGATACCCCGCGATAAAACATGACACGAACTTCTCCATCCAGTGGTGAGGAGTAAGCTCAGCTTAGTCGAAGGAGTTTCCGAGCATATACAGACTTACAAGTTGACAATCAGATTGCCCGACTACCTCGATCGATTGCCAAAGGTACGGCATACTATTTCAAATAAATAATATCGGTACAAATTCAGGGTAACACGAGGTAAATTGGTACGGAGTATATTGAAATGAAGTGAATTGACAGATTCTAGAGTGCAGTAAGATAAGTAATGAACTTGGAAAATGAGCTCAATCTCTAAAGATAGGCCCGCGGAGACTTTTCACACAATTATATTTAGTGTATGACGGCAGATACGAAGGTAAGCAGGGTACTCCGCCCTAGTTCAGGTACCTGAAAGGTAGATTATACTTCCACTATCGCCACAAGCAACTCGGGCGAACAAACTAGAGCCCCTGAAACCGCCAGGCCCAACTTCAACGGTTATCGAAATAATGTCAAGATGGCGTTTGGAGGTGGCTTTTGAGGTCCGCATTGAGAAAGTAAGGATTTCGCCGATAGAAGTTTTTAGCATCGACAAATGTGCAGCGAGTGTTCCTTGCACAGGCTGGAACTACTTTTGCGGGGCTTTTGGATCCTAGTCGAAGAATGGCTACAGTTCCAATATGCGAAGCTAGGCAGCCGTGGATGATCTCTGGATCCGTTGGAAATTGAGACTTGTCGCATCGGCAATGTCGGTTTTGAGGAGTGGTTTTTGTGCTTGATGTCATTTATGCTGCTAATGAGCGACATGGCATAAGCTTTGTGATATTGCTAGAGACATTGGCAATAAGCTGCTCAGTGACCGCAGTGTCAAGTTGTGATGCATACGCCTTCCAAGGAGTGGCTTTACCATAACAGGACAGGTGAACTGTGTACAAGGGGGGGGTCCGAAGAGAGGGACGGCGAGAGGCAAGTTTAGGTATGATTGCGTATGGCCACGGGTCAACATGCTCAATATATCAGGGTCCAGGCAAGGAAGGTAGAACATGCCAAGGTGTCGTATCTGATAAGGCTGCAAGGGTACTGAGTTAGGTGGAGAGCAACGTGGGGTGAGGTTGGGGCCAAGACCTGCCAGTCCAAGACACAGCCCAAGAACCCAACTCAACATTTCGTGTAGAATCGTCCACACCTCGGATCTGAGCACTCATTGGATAAGCTCGCGAAATAACAGAGGTCTAGCTTACTGAGCTGTTTCAGTCCCGATACAGGTTACTTTAGAACAAGTTCGTTGGGGCAAATTTGGTTTCGGGGAAAATTGTGCAACACATGGAGCTATCGTTAGCACTGCCCTAAACTAATAACCCGGAAGACAATACTCAGTATTCTGTATGAGCACCGATCTACTTGATTCAAACATATAGGGTCTCCTGGGATCCATGCCTAGTCTTCTTCAACCATCACTTGCACAATGAACCACGTGCTTTGTGCAGTATGAGGGCTTCGATGTCCGTGAGTTGCTTTCCGGCTATCCGGGAAAGACTCGTGGAAGCTCTTAGGCAGCAATCCGCACTGACTGGTTTGGCGTGCAATATTGATGAATTAAGATTTAGTGATCATTTCCGAGTAGACAATCTCATCACTGAGACAAAACATTGACCAGACATCTCTGAATGGCATCGTACCTTAATTGCAAGCAAGCCGTGCACGGCATACATAAACAGTTTCCAGGGACCAGATGGTTCAAACGATGAAACGCACAAGTTATGCTTAGTTTGAAGAGAATGTTGGCGACGTGCATTTGACTTTTAACAATCGTGGCAAACAGGTATCGGTTCGATATTCCCAGTGTGCATTAACACTTCGCTCAACGCGATATGCACGTGTTTTCCATTCTTAGCTAGCTAGTCGAATCACGGAATCTGCATCCTTGACTAACACATGCCTGAAGCTTTCGAATAAATCGCAGGTCCTTCTGAGCCTTTCGTCTCTCAAGTTGCGTGATAATCAAACCGTGGGATTGAATTAATGCCCATCCACTACTACTTTTGGCACCCCGATTGTTCGCACGGCGGTTTACCCCTCCTTCGGAGATTCGGTGCAAGTGGCTTAGGACGCGCTCAAGCCGCCTTTCGGCTCCGCCTCTACCCACAGGCTTCCGTCCCGCCCGCTCGTAGCCCGGTTCTCCTAACCAAAAGTTTTAATCCATTTGGTCTAGGGGGTACATTAGCTCACTCCGACACTGATTACGACATTGGATCGGATATCTGGCAAAGCCCATTTGATATCTTTGGTCTGCAGAGACAGTGCCTTGCGACACTCCAACCCAGAGTTTATGGTTAGAAATATTGGCCTGCAGCCATGAAAGAATGAGCGGTGCGTTGCTCAGTGCCACACCTGTCATTATGCGGAGACTCAAGCGAGAGTCGACATGAAGCCAACCCCGCGCATTTTTGCGGGGCATGTTGCCCTACCGCATTTGATGGTTTTTGCAAGGGCTAAGAGCCGTGGCACCTAGCTCATCCCTTGACCTGAACACGGAACCATGATGTCGCCACGCAGGACCCAACCGCAACGGCTCGTAAGCGTCAATCGAAGCAACGAAAGATCAAGCGCAGCAACGCGAATCCACGCGGGCTCATTGTCGGGCCCTGGCTGAGAGATCCCACAGAAAACAACGACATCCTCACCACAGCTCACAATCTGGCCTTCCCTCGCTTGTGCTGCAGCATCGTGGCAAAGACGTAATTGGGCACACCCTTCGATTCCTCATCACATTATCAGAGATCTTGGGCGGCATGAGGTTACTGGGTGTTCTTGATCTCGCTTAATTGAGGCTGTCAGGTGGTTTAAATTGATGAGAAGCCCAGATGGTTCTATTACGATGCGACTCCTGAAGCAGCCGGATCAGCCCGAGCTATGGAGACAACGTTGCACTGCAAAAGAATCATTACCACGATGTTACCGTGATGTGGAAATTACTCTAGCCTCGACTAGATTCAGGATCATTAGCTACAGGCTTGTCTCATAAAATGTGTGAGCCAGAGAATGAGCTTGTCGGAGACCGACCCTTCTGTATGCCGATGCAACGTCCGAATGCCCAATAGTTTGGCTGGGCATAGTTCAGGGGCCGTGATGCACGCGCAGGGCTGGCATGCCAAAGCTAATGATGAAACGACCAAACCCCCAAACTGGGCTAATGATCACATCGGGATAAACTTTGTGTGGAACCCCTCGAAACAAAAACTGGAGTTTAAATCATCGGCGGATTGTCATTGTGACAGGGATGGTTCAGAGCATTAACCGGATTTCTTGCAATGTTAGATAAAAGGGTTTCCTTCTCACCAAGCATTTTTCATCACTTCCGTAGTCGCTTCCAAGGAAGATGTCTGTTTCTTGGAAGGGCTAGACTTCGCACGCTGACCGCTTAATTGACCTCGTTATCTTGTGGATTGATATTCTCCAAACATTGGCTCGTTCCTACAAGCTACGGTGGTATTTACAACGATGGAAACCGCCCACGACGAAACTCCGTTGCTTAATCGTCAGCCAGCTGCGCTGGGTATCATCATTGTGTTCCTGGTATGCCACCCATGCTGCTGCCCTCTTCTCAACATCTTCATTGTAATTGAAGACTGCTTGAAGACTGCTTGAATACGAACATGAGGTATCTGACATTTATATACAGATTCTCGCGTACTTGTGTGGCCTAGCCCGCTTATACATCCGGTTTTGCGTGGTCCATCGGCCTGGCTGGGACGATGGGTTCCTCATAATAGTGTTGGTGAGTTCTTGATAAACTTCAGGGAGTTTGGTGTCTCTATCTCCTTATGCTGACTCGTCTATCCTATTCTTCGCTAGATGACAACCACCTTGCTGTCTATAGCAACGTGCATAGGTAAGCCCAATGGATCCTAAATTAAGGTGACGAATATGATCTGACACGCTTCTCAAGCTCTTTCAAATGGTCTGGGTAGGCATTTCGCAGGCCTTGGCCTGTTTGGTATGGAAGCATTCATAAAGGTTAGTCTTGATGATAAGAAACATGAAGCGCGGATACTGAGATTTGGTAGACATTCTACATCTGCAACGCGGCGTATTGTATGGCCACAACTTTTATCAAACTCGCCTTGCTCTCTCAGTATCTCGCGATGTTTGAGTTCGGGTCGCTGTCATTTAGACTAACCATGATCGTTGCCATCGTCACGGCGATGTGGGGTCTGGCGTATTCTACCATCGCCTGGTTTCCCTGCGACCCCGTCTCGTCTCAATGGAAACTCACGCAACCGGCCACGGCACGCTGGGGGTTCGGCTCTTCAGATCTTGGAATCTATAGAAGGACGTACGTTAGCCACGTTGCAACGAATATGGTGCTCGACGTGCTGGTTTGCGGTCTACCGCTTCCTTGGGCCTGGCAGCACGCGGCTCAAAAGAGGTCTATTTACGGCGTCGTTTTTCTTTTTGTCCTTGGCGACATGTAGGTCCCTTCAAAGACTCCACGCAGTGACGGTCAGCTTCCCTAACTTTGAAATGGCTAATCTTCTCAATAGTGTCGTTGCCATTGGCGTCAGTCGTCTCGTCTCCATTGTCAACACGGCTGCAGGCACATATCCCATCCTCGATCCGTCTTGGTATGGTTGTGTGCCTGCCGTACTTGCAACAGTCGAAGTGAATTTGGCAACAGTCTGCGCGTCTATCCCGATCGTTTGGCCAGTCACTCAGAGAGCCTTGAGCAAAATCTGGGTCACAAGAGAGTTTGAAGTTATTTCAGAACCTCGGGACTTCCGTCTGAAGTCGACTGCGTCATCTTACGACGGCGATTTTTTGGATCGAATGCCAATATCGTCAATCAGCGGCGGGCCGACACGTTCGACGACAGTCCAAGCAACGTTAAGTGGTTGACGAGAAGGGTCCAGTGTGGAAAATACTAGTTGGATAGTGATACCCAAGGTCTGAAATTCAAGCATTCGAGAAGTGGTATATGTAGGTGTTTGGAGCAGATGCAAGCCGATAGGCAGACGCTACGTATCCATGCGTATGCTCAAGCCATAAGACATGAATTACCCTCATTGGTGAAACCATGCTTGAATGTGTGCCGTTGAGCCTGCACATAGTGATTTCATGGCTTGCCTGATCTAAGTGCTCCCAGTGATATCTAGAACTTCTCCCGTTAATGGGTTCAGCTCAAGTGACTACGGCGCCATGTGAACACAATTGACGACTTATTGGATGGGATGTAGTCCTGGCTAGTCTCAGTGAATGAATTCGAAAGACGCTGTCGAAGATAGTAGTACACCACTCATGGTTGGTGGTTCCTCACGGAAAACTGTGAAAAATCCCGATCCGACTCTCGATCCTATTTCCGAAAGTTACTAGCCCTGGACTCCGGTGGCGTCAACCCGGCTTCCGGGCGGAGGCACATCATGAATGCGGCATGTGCCGTAGACCTTGAACTTGACTGATTTGACCTTTAAGCCAGCTTCCGACTGGATTGTTGGGCCAAGCAGCCATCCATGCCACGAATTAGCACAAGAAGAATGAGCTGAGCAGAATATGTGGAAAGATTTGGTGATACGATTCTCGGAAATGACTCCAGTCATTATCCGCACATTTTGGAATCTGCGTGCTTTTGGGGAGCTGGATCCCGAGCTGCACCATGCAAAAATCCACATTAATCCCCAGTCGGCATAACTCACGCCGCGCCTCTCTACGGCAGACTGCAAGAGGCACTCCGCCAAAACCTTTCCTTCTAATAGACCTACGGCCACTATATATTTTAGGTATTAATAGCGCAACTTTTTTATATATATAAATAAATATTATAATAAATTCTATATATTATTATAAAGAATTACTTATAACTATAGGTAGTAAGGGTTACGTAAGGGCGGTTATACTACTTAATAAAAGTAGGGTAACTAGGGGCATATTTTTTATATTACTTTTTATTACTAATTAATTTCCCTTTCCTCTTAACTAACTTACTATTCTTTAAATAGAGTAAGTAATTTGCTTACGCCCCTATAGTTACTTATTAATAACCGTATTTTACCTTATTATACTTTATACCCTTTTCTACTTTACTTTTTTTATTATTACCTAATTATATACGTAATTATAAATATAATATTCGCAATTTACTTATTATAAATATTAATTAAATATAATTAAGTAATTTCTTTTTATAATTACTAATATAATTTTTACTAATTAATAATTAGATAATTTTTTGCGCAATTATTAATATAATTTTTATTAACTAGTAATTATACTTTTTCTTAGGCTAATATACGCGCAATTATAAATATAATTACGCATACTTACCTATTTATAATTTAATATTTTTTATTTACTTTTTTCTCTAGTATTAACTATTTACGTATATATATTAATAATTTCGTATAAAATACTCCCTTTTTTAATAATTATATACGCTATATAATACTTATAATAAGTACTTAATATAGCGTTCCGGACTATATTATTATAACTAGCTAGTCGTAATAAGTATATTAGTAGAAGTTAAAGCTACGAGTACTAAGTAAATAGTATCGTAGTTATAAATAGCTTCCCTAAAGCTATGTTTATAAGTTATAAAATAGGTAAAGCTTTAGTAATTAATCGTAGTTTTATTAAAAGGGGTTCTTAATAAAAATAGTTAAAAGTAATTATAAAATCTAATACTAAGTTAATTATTAAAAAAGCTATAAGAAGTCTATTTTTAAGCCCGGCTTAAGTCTATCTTATATATAAGTCTCGTTTTTAAATATATTTTTTATTTATATATTTACTTAACGGGCCCCGTATTTTAAATATATAGGCTCTATATTTTAAAAAGACGGGGTCCGTATTCTTAATATACGGACCTTTTTATTTTTTATTATTACGTAACTTATCCTATAGTTTTTTTATTTTATAAGAATTACTTTATATTCTTATATTTTTATATATATAGTATATTATAGCTGCTATAAGCTTACGGGGCAGGCCCTAGTCTTAGTTATATATATTAAGTTATAATATTAGGTCTCTTTTTTAAAAATCTAGTCCCGTAGACCTATAAATAGGTTATCTATTCCTAAGTTAGGGATTCGTTAAGTATATTTTTTTAAAATATACTAATACGATATTAGGTTGTATTAAAAAACGTTTATTAAATAACTCTATTTCTAAGCTTTATTTAGTTTATAACGACGTATTTAATTATTTTAATTCTAATAACATAATACTTTATATTTAATATTTCTATATAAAACGTATATATTATATAGTTAAAGGGTCGAAGATTTATTAAAATTATAAAAATTTAAAATATCTTTATAATAGTCTTATTATTATATTAAGTTATAAGTATTATTATAGCTTTATTATTCGTAGTTATTAATATTTTTATAATAAAGAGGCTAAGTAATTAATGTTAAGATTTAGAATAAAAAGAGGAGGAGGTTAGTAATACCTTATTTAATTTTTATACGGAGCTCGCTCGGATTTAGTCTAAAATTATAAAAATAGCTAGTTATTTAGCCCGTATTTAGACTATTTGAAAAAAGGTAAAAAAGTAATATATCGAGACCTTTACTCGAAGTATATAGGAGTTAGAGAAAGAGGATTATATTCTTTTTACGTTAAATACTTACGAGCGGTAAGTAATAAGCGATCTTTAGGTAATAAGTATTTTTAATAATATTAACTAGACTTTTTTTAGGATTAGTAATAAGTTTACTTCCTTAGGGCCGTTAGTATTAGACGCCGACGTTCCTAAGTATTATAATAGTCCTATAAGAGTTTTAAGAGTATTAAAAGTTTATAATAAGCTCCTATATATTTTCTTTATATCTATAATCTTTTTATTTAATAAAATATTCCTTTTTATTATCCCTTATTCTATAATCGATAATTCTTTAACTTCGTATTCTAATTAGTTTAGTTTAATAATAATATAATTTTCTATATACGAACCTCTTAATATAAGTTTAAATAATAAAATATAAAAAATAGGATAATATCGTATCGTATTTAGTAATCTTAATTCGTAATTAATTAATAAGACTTTTTTAATAATTTCGAAAGGTCTAAGTTTTTTATAATTTAATTTATTACTTAGTTATTTTATTTTAATATTATAATAAAAGAAATAAGTACTATCCCCCTTTTTTAAAAATAGTCCTCTAATCCTTAATTTATTTATATTCTTTTTTATATACTATTATATAAACTTAAGGTTTAATAAGGCTTACTTATAGATCTCTTTAAGTTTACTTACGTTTATTATAGTTTTTATAGCTTATAATCCTTATTATATTTTTCTATATATAGTTAGCTAGAATCTATAGTTAAAATAGAACGGGGATTCTTTTATACTTTTACTAATTATATTATTATATACGAACTAGGTTATTAATAGAAGTACTACCTAATTATCCTAGTTATAGTTTATATAATAACGAAGGTATATCTCGAAGATCTAATTAATTTTTTTTATTTATCCGTTAGTTTACGGATAAAATAACGTTAATAGTTTATAATTTATACTAAGTTATAAAATTAGAGATTTTTAAAACTTTAAAATAAATAGCTTATTTTTATTAAAAATAATTTCTTTTAGTAAACTATAGTTCGAAAGTATAACCTTAGTAAATATATATACTAAGTCTTCTATAGTACTTAATTCTTTATAAGGAATAAAATATACGAACTTAGTAAGTCGATCGACTATAACTAAGATACTATCGTACTATATTTTAATAAATAATTCTTTAAACTTTAGTAGTTTAATAATAAAGTCCTATATAATTAAATACTATATTTTTATTAGTAATTATAATAGTTATAGCTTAATATAAAGTTTATATAGGCTATTTTTACTCTTTTTATAAATTATATAGTCCTTAATTACTTTTATAATTTTAATATATATAGCGGATTTATTATAATATTAATAAATCCGTTTTTATATTTTAGTTACTCCTTAATAACCGTATATTAGTATATTATAAATTTTTATAATAAGCTTAGGGGTTATCCTTCTAGTTAGGCTAATATTAAGCTTTTTAATTATTATAAAAAGCTTTATAGTTAGTATAAAGCTACCGTCCTTTTCTTATTTAAAAATAATTTATATTTTTTTAAAAACCGTAACTTTATAATTAGGTTTTTTATTAAGAGCGTCTACTCTACTATTTTCTAAACCTTTTTAATAAATAATTTAGAAGTTATATTTAAATAAGAATTCGCTCTATTTAACCTATTATTTATTTAAATTCTTATTTATTATAAAGTTTGCGAGATTTTTATAGTCTATATAAACTATAACTTCGTATTTAGTTCTAAATAATTATAATCTTTATTTTTAAAATACTTTAATAATAATTATTAGCTCCTTATTATAGATTTACTAATTTAATTTTACTCCGTAAAATACTTTAAAATAAAAATAATATAAATAAAGCTTTTTTTATTTATCCCGTTATCCTAGGACCGCTTTTATAACGAAGTTTAAAGCATTAATCTTAATTTTAAAAGGTTTTTAGAGGTCCGGGATTATAATAACTAGTTTAAAAACGATTATATTCTTAATTTTAATAAATACTTCTTTATACTTAAGATCCTAAATAAATAAAATATCCTTTTATATTAAGTTATTAAGAGGTTTAATTATATTAATATAGTTTTTAAAAAATCGTTAATAAAGATTAACGAATTTTAAAAATCCTTATACGTCCTTAACGTTTTATAATATAAGCTAGTCCCTAATTATTTTTATTTTTAATATTTATATATAGATTTATCCTAATATAATAGTATATCTAAAAAAGTTTACTTTTTATATATAGAACTTATACTTAGAGAGTTCGGTATATAGCTTAGTATTTTAGAGTTTTTAAAATATTATATAAATATACTTCTTATATATTTTAAAATTAAAAAAAAAGATAAGAATATTATTAATATAAATAATAATAAAAATATCGACGTACTCTTAGAGTACGTAGTTAACTATTATTTAAAAAGTTATTAAAGTATTAATAAGTCCGAAGGGTATAATAAAATATTTAAAGAGTTTTTTATAAGTTTAGAATACCGTTTTTTATTTATTTCCTTTTTTAATTCGAATTTAATTAATTATTTTTTTAAAATTTATAATAATAAACTAGTTAGCTCCGTAAAGTAAATTTCTAAGTTTAGTAATAAGTAATAAGGGATAATAATTCTTTTTTATAATTTCGTTAAGTCTTTTATAATTAATAATAGGTTTTTATTTTTTTATTCTTTTTTTTAATACGAAGAATAGGGGTAATCTTATAGGAGAATTTAATAGTTAAATATATCCTTTCTTAAGTTTTTTATTAATATATTCGTTAAGATACTCTTATTTTTCTTAGTTTATTAAATATATTAAAAAGAACCCGGGTTACGTTCTTTTTTTAAGTTCGATTTTTATATTTTAACTACTATATTTTAATAATCCTATTTTTTTAAGTTCTATAAATAGTTTTATATATATTTAGTACTCCTTAGGTATAGTTTAAAGTCGTTACGATCCTTAATCGTTATTACTATATACGAACTTTTTAAAGCTTTTTATTATTTTAATAAAAGCTACGTATTATACTTATTTTCGTTCTTTAGGAGTTATTAAAAATCCGTTTAAACCCTTTCTCTTCTTAGGTCGTTTAGTAACTAGATTTTCTTAAAAGACCTAGTTAGTAATCTAATTTATCTATAGGTTATGTTTTTATAATTACGGGATTCTTAAGATAATATTAATATTTTTAATCTCTATAATATCGTATTATAGTTATTTTTACTAATTATTAATATATATTAAAAAGTATACGGTCTCTTAATTAATATATCCGTAATTATAATTAACTCGTTCTCTTTTTATTATTTATAGTTAATATAAGTTATCTTTTTATACTTATAATAAGTTAAGTTTATTTATTATTCTTAGTAAAATATAAGTTTCTTATACGCCATTATTAATAATAGCGTTTAGTCCTCGTTTATAAATATTAAGGTTAATTTATAAGTATACGTCGTTACGTTATTTAGTTATATATAAGAACTTTTCTTTTATTTTTATTTTTCGTCGTTTTTTTATAATTAGCTTTCTTAGTTTTTTATTATTTACTTCTTCGGGCGGTTTTATTATTCGTATTTTTCTTAGTATTCCCTCTATACCTTAGTTTTTTTAATATAATAGATTTAATATTAGTTATATTTATAGTCTTTTTATTTTATATACTCACTATTAAAATAGTTTATAAAAAAGCTAGGGTCTAAGCTAAATATTACTTTATTACTATTATTAAAACTTAGGAATATTTAACTAAATAGCTAGTTTTTTACGTAAATATTTTTAATAGGTTTATTATTACGTTTTTATAAATAAAAACGGCTATTTTATTTATATATAAGGTATTAAAAGTATTTATTATCTAAATATTTTACTTAAAATAATTCTTTATAAAAAGAATCTTCGGGGTTAAATAAAAAGTAATCTTTATTTATATAAGGAGTTATTACGACCTTTTTATATTCTTTAGTTTTATAAAACTAAACGGTTTAGTTATTTTTAAATAAATAAATATATTTATACTATAGTTCGTCGTCGTCCTTTTTAGAACTAGTATTATTAACGCTAAGTAATACTTTATAATCGATCTCTATTTAAATACGTTATTAAGTAACGTTATAAGGTTTATCTAAATTATAAAGTAATTCTGCTTTATTAAAATAGAAAGAACTAGTTCTTATTTTAATATCTTCTTTTTTAAAATTAAAGTTAATTTTTCTTTTTTTTATAACTCCGAAATTAAGAATCGGTTTTTTAATTACTTCGATTTTATTTTCGTATACGAGGTTATTAAATTATTCTTTAACTTTATAAATAAATCTCTTATTAACGTCTACCTATCTTATTATATAAATAAACTTAGTTAGAATTTTATTTAAGTTTATTTTTAATTTAGTAAAGGGTTTTTAGTTTATATAGTTTTATTATACTATATAAACAAGGCTATTTATAATTTCTTTTATATTAAGTCCTCTTTCTTCGAATTTAAAGAGTTACTCTTTTATATTAGCTAGGAGTCTTTATTTAATTCGTCCTTTAAAAAAGTAAAGTATATCCCTCGTAATAAGGTCCGTTTTAACCTTCTTTTTTATATTTTTATAAATTTACGAGAGTATAGTAATATATTTAATATTATTTTTTTTAAGAGTATAAGGTTAGTAAGTAGGTATCTTTTTTTTTTTTTTATTATTACTAAAGTCTTAATAGATAGTATAATATCGTATCCGGATCGTCTTATATTTCTAAGTTACTTTAAGTACTATCCTATTTATTCTTTACTATTTTAATAAATAAGATAGTTATTATTATAGTAAGCTATTTATAAGAGTTATTTATAAGGGACTTCTTTATTTATAATATTAGCTTATTTTTTTAGGATAGGTTAGTATTAAATACGCTTAGGTTATTAATAATCTCTAGCTATATATCCTAATTTATTATAATTATAATACTTAAAATCCTTTTTTTAATAAAATTATTCTTTTTTAGTAATATTAAGGTTTATTAATCTATTATAATACCTTATTATAATAATCGTTAGTTTATATTTATATTTATTATTAAGTTTAGCTCGGTTATTTTAAGTATTTTATCTTTTTTATTTAAAGCGTCGTTTATAAAGTTAATTATCGATTTTAATTATTATATTAATATAATTATAGAGCTTATTTAGCCGGTCTTATTAAGAGAGGTTATTTTTAATTTCTTTTTTAAAGCCGTAATAAAAAGCTATTATAAATACTTTATTATTTTAATTAAGTTTAGAGGTAATCTATTTAAATTTAGATACGTATTTACTAACTAACCCTTTTTATATTAGGGTTATAAGCTTTTATTTAATAATTCGTTCTTCGTCGGGGTTACTAAAGGTTTTTTTAAGTCTTTTTTCGAACTTATTATAGTTATTAAAGATCTTTTTAATATTTTTATTTTAGATATTACGTTTATTCTTAAGATAGTCTTTTATAAAGGGTTTAAACTAAGTAAGGGTATTTTTTTTAAAAAATAAAGCTACGTAGTAAACTTTATTTATTTTAGTAATAAAAAAGGTCCCGTAATAGTATAAATAGGCCCTAGTTTAAGTAAAAAATCCTTAGAGAGTATCCGGGGACCCGTTATAGGGTTCCGGTTTAGAGTACTTAGCTCTAAATACTAAGGGAGGTCGGGGTATTATAAACTAAGTATAAAATTACTTATTTTTATTCTTAAGTTTAAGTATTATATTATATAATTACTAAATAGTAAGTATAATTATTTTAATAAGCTACGCTATATTATTATTATTAATAATCGATATATTCGTACTATTTAATTAGTTTTTTTATAATATAAACTTATTAAATAGGAGTAATTAAAGTATTATAGCTAGCTAGTTATAATAAGTATATTAATAGAAGTTAAAGCTATAAGTACTAAGTAAATAGTATTATAGTCGTAAATAGCTTCCCTAAAGCTATATCTATAAGTTATAAAATAAATAAGGCTTTAGTAATTAATTATAATCTTATTAAAAAGGGTTTTTAATAAAAATAGTTAAAAACGATCGTAAGATCTAATATTAAGTTAATTATTAAAAAAGCTATAAGAAGTCTATTTTTAAGCCCGGCTTAAATCTATCCTATATATAAGTCTCGTTCTTAAATATATCCTTTATTTATATATTTACTTAATAGGCCCCGTATTTTAAATATACGGGCTCTATATTTTAAAAAAATAGGGTCCGTATTTTTAATATACGGACTTTCTTATTTCTTATTATTACGTAACTTATTTTATAGTTCTTTCGTTTTATAAGAGTTACTTTATATTCCTATACTCCTATATATATAATATACCGTAGCCGCTATAAGCCTGCGGGGCGGGCCCTAGTCTTAGTTATATATATTAGGTCGTAATACGTATTAAGGGTATATAGTTCCTAATAGCCCCCGTATACTAGCCTATAATATACCCTAATAACTTTACGTCTTATAAAATAACCTCTTACTTCCTTATTAATACGTATACCTCTATATAATAAGTTCTTTATTATATAGATTCTTATATTATTTATAGGCTTTTTATTTTCCTTTTTAAAAACTTTTTATAAAATTTATAATTTTAATATTATATAAGTTAATATATACTACCTTATACTCTCTAATATCGCTATATTAACCCGTATAATCTAGCCCTAGTATTAAATCAAGCTTAACCCTAAGATTACTAAGAATAGTTATTATATACCCCTAGAGATCTCTATAACTTATACTTAGGCTACTAATATTATTTAAACGACTATATATAATAACGCTAAAACTAATACTAAGTTATACGCCCGTTATAAGGCTAATAAGGGTATATTTACTAATTATATTACCTTTATAAGTAAGGGTTATTCTAATTATAATTATATATTTAATATATATAAGTATATACTTATTACGCTTCCCGTTACTATTTATATATTATTATATACTATTTTATATCTATTTATAATTTATTAACGGTCTATATTAGCTCGTAATATACTTATTATAGTTATAAAGCACGGTCGTAATTATAAAAGTTATAATAAGGGAATTGATATACTAATATTATAAATTAATATACTAGCGTCGCTCTTATACCGGCGTTACTATTTTATTTTTTAATTAGTCTAAAAAAATAGTACTTTTTTATAAAAGCGGTAAGGGTAACTATATTAATATAGCTATTTTTACTATCCTCTTTAACTTAAGCTCTAGTTTAAGATTTTTAAAAATAAGAATACTATTATAACCTATATACTCGTTCGGAACTGCTATATTACCTATTTAAGATTTATAAATCTTGAATAAGCTAATAATATAAGCTTTTATAAATCTTAAATAAGCAAGGCTTTTTTTTACTATATACTTAAAATATATAAAAAATAAATTATAATAACGTCTACTTAACTATTTCTTTTAACGTAGTTATAATAATTTATTATTATTATAAACTATTTCTTACTAACTCCGTTTTTTTTAAATACTAGGCTATATTAGCTATCTATTTATATAATTCCCTATTATCCTCTCCTTATTAAGAACGCTAAACTAGCTCTTTATTTATTACTAAGATAAGCTTAATATTTAGTTTTAACTTAGCTAATTTATTTTTTTTATAAGCCTAACTAGCGTTAACTTATTTTTATTTTTAAATAAGCAGCTTCGTTTTTTATTACTTATACCTTAGCTATTATAAGTAGTATAGGCTTAATTAGCTAACCGGCCTTTTTTAAATAAGGCTAGTTATAATAGAATAGGTTATACTATATTCTTTAACTTATTACGGAGGGATATAATAATCTTAGGGTTAAGGATCTAGTAGTATAGATTTAAAGAAGACGTTTTTTAAAAACGCTACTAAAGGTATACTTCTTACTTATTAAAAGTAGCTAAATTTAATATTTTAAAATAGATTTTATAATAATATAGGATACTTAGTTTAATTAAAATAATATAGTTTAGATTATAAGATCTAAGAGGGGCTAAGAATAGCCTCTTATTAAATAGTATTATTTTTTTTATAAGCCGGTTTTATATCCTAATTAAGGTAAGATATTTTAAAAAAAGTATTATTCGAAGTTCGCTTAGGTACTTAAAGCGAATATTTATATACTCCTAGCCTATAAGTACCTCGTTTTTTATATAGGCCTAGTAAAAGCGTAGCTCTTAATTACTAATTATATTTTATATAACGTTAATAAGTTAATATAGGTAACTAAGACTATTTAAGAAATAACTCTTAATATTATTATTACTTAACTTAGTACTAAAAATAACGTAAATACTAAAGTTTTAGTATTTTTAAATAGAGTAACGGGCTTATTATACTTTTAAAAATAGGTATATTACGTAGAGGTACTAGAGGATTAGGTATTAGTTATTAAACTTTTTATAGAGCTTAGTCTAGGCTTTTTTAAAAATATACTTAGTCTTAGCGAAAATAATAAGCTTTTATATTATAAGGACCCTACGATATATATAAGGGGGGGGCTCGTTAATAAGTATATTAATATAAGCCTTATTTTTATTACTTAGTATAGCTATTACTTATATTAATAACTAATATCCCTTATTATTAAACTTATTACTATTACTATTATAACTACGGTTTTTAACTTACTTTTACTTAGCTTTGAGTATAATATTAAAGTTAATATAATAAATATAGAGTTATTATTAAATATTTAAGAACTACTTATTTAGTATAGTTTTTATTTACTTATTGTAATTTATAATAATAATAATAGGGTAACGGACTAAGTATTAGTTTATAAGTTAGTAGATACTTATTAAAAAAAACTAGAAACCCTCTAGTTTTTTATTATTAATAAGGCCGAACGCGGTATTATAAATAGATTTAAGGTAGGTTTGCTTAATAACTTAAAAAAGAGGGAGCTTAAAGCGATTAATATTATAAATATTATTAAAACTAATTACCTTAAGGAATCGCTTTTATATTTAGAAGTAATAAAAAAAGGTCTAAATAAGGTTAATAAGGTAGTTTAGCTCGTTATCTACTTATTTTATTACGTATAGGATATTTTACTTATTAAATAGCTTAATTAACGCTATAGTTAGTAAATATTTAGTTAGTTTTTCTTAGTTTATACGAGCCCTAGCGTTATAAATATCTTACTAAGTAAATAAGGACTCTAAGAACTATTTTTAAATAATAATATATATATTACGAGCCCGAATCTTAACTTATTAGCTTATAGTTTTAATAATATTCTAAACTACTTTAATAAGCTTATAATATAAAGGGTGCGTAGAGGCTTTAAAACTAGGGCTATAATTATACTAATTATACTAGGGGTTTAGATAATAATATAATAACTACTTATCCTCTTTTTAAGCCTCGGTAATAACTTACTATTTATAACCGTATTTATAAGACTTATATTATTAAATACTAGCGCTTTATATAAGCCTAAGCTTATTAAACTAATTATATTAAAAGGTATATTAAATAATTTAGCCTCGAGCTTTATACTTATTTTATTTTATAATACTAAATTTATTAGCTTTTATAAAGTTATTAACTTAGTTAAAAAGGGTATTATAAATTTACTTTAAATTACTAAGAATTAGTAAGTTTAGGATTTAAGTTATAAAAAAAAAAGAGGATTAGTTATTTAGAGTATAATAAGAGGTTATAGTTTAAAAAAATACTTTATTTTAAATAAAGAATAGCTATAAAAATAAATAAAGTAATAAGTTAATTTAAAGACCTTATATTTATTATTATTAACGGATATATTCTTATTATTAAAGTAATACTATTATTAATTATTAATTAGTTTTATTAACTTATTTAATAAGCTAAAGAGTATTATTAAACTACTCTATTATAAAATAGGAAGGTTACTAAGATTATTTATTAAGGGGAGAGGGGTTATATTTTAAAAAAAGTCGTAAGAGGGTAGTCCGCTAGGTTTTTATTATTCTCTTAGGGGAATAGTAAGTAAAGTATAATATAAGTTTTATATTAGGGTAATTATTTATAAGAAGTCGCGTATTTTATAATATATTAGCTAGGAGCTTAGTAATAAAATTGCGCTACTTTTTAAGATTATTAATTTTATAAAATTAGCTAACGTTAGGGTAGCTATTTTTTAAAAAAGGAAATAATAATAATTAGCTAGATAATAATAAGAGGCTATAATTAATTAATAATTACTCTCGTAGAGGGAGAAGTCTCTTAATAAGGGTATTATTTTAAAATTAACCCTAGGGAACGTTTCTAATTTTAATTATAGAAGCTATTATAAATAAATATTATAAATTAAATTTTAAAGTTTAATAATATAATTTAAATATAAAGGGAGTAAAAGAATAAAAGCTTAGGATATTTTATAAGTATTTAGTAGAATTTAATTATATTAATAATTTTTTTTTAAACTAATTAAAAAGTAGAATAGCGACGCTAGTATAAGAGCGACGCTGGTATATTAATTTACGACGCCGGTATATTAATTCCCTATAATAAAGTCCGTATTAGCGCTCTATTTAAGTTTCTAAGTAATATCTCTATTAAATACCTTTATATAATAATAAAAGCCTTTAAATAAGTAGCTAAATAAGCTAAAAATAATAAAAAGGGTATATATAATAATATATAGGATTATAAAAAGAGTTATTAATTTATATAAACTCCGAATAAAAAATAATTAATTCGATATTCTAATATAGTATAGTATAGGAGTTTATATAAGTATATATTAAAATATAATATAGTTAGGCTTAATACCTAAATAATAAGGCCCTTATAGAGTTATAAAGTACTTATTAACTATAAACTAGAGTATATGCGCTTAGTTTAGCCTATAAAAGGCTATAACTAACTATATAAAAGCTCCCCCTAAAATTTAACGTTTTTAATAAAATTATAGAACTTTTATTTATTATATATTATTATTATATACTTTTCTATCTTTTTTAGCATTATAAATTTCTTATAAGTATCTATATTTCTATATATATACTTATAAAACCTTATAAATAAAAAAATACCCCTATATATCACTATAATTATATATAAATATTTACCCCTTACTTAAAAATTTTTTTTAGTTTTTTATTTTATATATTATTACTTTTTTAAAATAGTATAACCGCGTATTAATTTTTTATTATATCGAACAATAATTATTATAAAATTAGAGAGTAATTAGACTTATAATATAATTATTATATATATTTTTATAATTTTTAATACTAAAATTATAAACCGAACTTTTAAATATTAACTCGCAAAATAGGACTTATAACGAGAAGAGCGTACGGTCTTTCCTAAAGATTTATTAATTCGTATCTAAAAATTATTTTTTTAATAATACTTAAATAATAAAAATATCCTTTTTTAACTCTAATTTAAAGGAATTATAATTACGGCTATAGGATTATTAATATTTTATTAATAGAATTAGCTTTAGTAACGATAAATACTAAAATAGCTTATAATTATATAATAATAATTAAAAGAGTTCTTTTTTAATATATTAGAGGTTATTTATTATATTAAAAAGTATAATAAAAAGTATCTTTATATATAGGTTTATTAATAAGCTTATATTATTAACTAAAATAAACTTTACTTTATATATTATAAAACCTTTTTATAATAAATCTAAGATCGGTTAAGTAAAATAAAGTACTATTATAAAAAGTTTATAATTCCTAAATTAAATTATATTTAGTTTTTAAATATATATAATAAGCTTTTACCATTTAAGTTTAAAATTTATATTAATATTAATATTTATTCGCAGTTTATTATATAGTTCTATATAAGGGTTTTTACTTATACGTCCCGGAATATACTTATATAATATCTTATTATTATTTAATAACGGGGATTTATATTATTACGAGTTCGTTTAAACTAAAAGAAAAAAACCGTTTTTATATTTAGTATTTATTACTACTTTTCATATATTACGACCTAACATATATAACTAAGACCAGGGCCCGCCCCGCAGGCTTACGGCGGCTACGGTACACTATATATATAGGAGCATAGGGAATATAAAATAACTCTTATAGAATAAAAGAACTATAAAATAAGTTACGTAATAATAAAAAATAAAAAGGTCCGTATATTAAGAATACGGACCCCGTCCTTTTAAAATACAGAGCCCGTATATTTAAGATACGGGGCCCGTTAAGTAAATATACAGATAAAAAATATATTTAAAAACGAGACTTATATATAATATAAACTTAAGCCGGGTTTAAAAATAGACTTCCTATAGCTTTTTTAGTAATTAACTTAGTATTAAATCTTACGATCGCTTTTAGCTATTTTTACTAAGGACCCCTTTTAATAAGACTACGATTAATTACTAAAGCCTTACTTACTTTACGACTTATAAATATAGCTTTAGGGAAGCTATTTACGATTACGATATTATTTACTTAGTACTTATAGCCTTAACTTTTATTAATATACTTACTACGACTAGCTAGCTATAATACTTTAATTACTCCTATTTAGTAAGTTTATTTTATAAAAGACTAACTAAATAGTATAAACATATTAATTATTAATAATAATAGTACGGCGTAGCTTATTAGGGTAACTATACTTATTATTTAGTAATTATATAATATAATATTTAAATTTAAAAATAAGAACGAGTAACTCTATGCTTAGCTTATAGCGCCTCGACCTCCCTTAGTACTTAGAGCTAAGTACCTTAAATTAGAACCCTACGACGGGTCCCCGGATACTCTCTAAGGATTCCTTACCTAAACTAGGGCCTATTTATACTACTATAGGACCTCTTTTATTATTAAAATTAATAAGGTTTATTACGTAGCTTTATTCCTTAAAAAGGATGCCCTCGCTTAGTTCGAGCTCTCTATAAAAAACTACCTTAAGAACGAACGTAACTTTTAGGACGAAGATACTAAAAAAATCTTTAATAACTACAATAAGTTTAAAAAAAGACTTAAGGAGACCTTTAGTAACCCTAACGAAGAACGAATTACTAAACGAAAGCTTATAACCCTTATATAAAAAGGGTTAGTTAGTAAGTACGTATCTAAGTTTAAGTAGATTACTTCTAAACTTAATTAGGGTAATAATATACTTATAATAGCCTTTTATCGTAGCTTAAAAAAGGAAGTTAAGGATAACCTTTCTTAATAAGAACGACTAAATAAGCTTTATAATTATATTAATATAATAATTAAGATTAATAATCGACTCTACGAACGACGCTTTAAATAAAAAGGATAGAATACTTAGAATAACCGAGCTAAACTTAATAATAAACGTAAGTATAAACTAATAACTACTATAATAGGGTATTATAGCGGATTAATAGACCTTAGCGTTATTAAAAAAGAATAACCTCGCTAGAAAAAGGACTTTAAGTACTATAACTATAATAAACTAAGATATATAGCTAAAAATTACTAATAAACTAAGCGTATTTAATACTAACCTATTTTAAAAAAGCGAGCTAATATTATAAATAAAAAAGTCCCCTATAAATAACTCTTATAAATAGCTTATTACGACGATAATTATTTTATTTACTAAGATAATAAGGAATAAATAAGATAGTACTTAAAGCGACCTAAAAATAAGGGACGATCTAGATATAATACTATATTATTTATTAGGACCTTAGTAATAATAATAAAAGAAGTAAAAATATCTACTTACTAACCCTATACTCTTAAAAAGAATAATATTAAATATATTACTACGCTCTTTTAAATTTATAAAAATATAAAAGAGAAGTATAAAAAATATATTTTACTTTTTTAAAAAACGAATTAAATAAAGACTCCTAGCTAATATAAAAGAGCAACTCCTTAAATTTAAAAAAAGAGGACCCGATACTAAAGAAATTATAAGTAGCCTCGTTTATATAATATAACGAAACTATATAAATTAAAAACTACTTACTAAACTAAAGGCTAACTTAAGCAAAATTCTAACTAAGTCTATCTATATAATAAGACGGGTAGACGCTAATAAGAAATTTATTTATAAAGTTAAAAAATAGCTTAAGGACCTCGTACATAAAAATAAGATCGAAATACTTAAAAAACCGATTTTTAACTTCGGAATTATAAAAGAAAGAAAAATTAACTTTAATTTTAAAGAAAAAAAAGATATTAAAATAGGAACTAGCTCTTTTTATTTTAACAAAGTAAAATTACTTTATAATTTAGACGAACTTTATAACGTCGCCCGACGACGTACTTAAATAGAGATCGATTATAAAATACCGCCTAGCGTTAACAATACTAGCTCTAAAAAGAATAATAATAAACTACGATATAAATATATTTATTTATTTAAAAATAACTAAACCGTTTAGTTTTATAGAACTAAAGAATGTAAAAAGGTCGTAATAACCCCCTATATAAATAAAGACTACTCTCTACTCGACCCCGAAGATCCTTTTTATAAAGAATTATTTTAGGTAGAATATTTAGATAATAAATACCTCTAGTACCTCGTATATAAATAAAATAGCCGTTTCTATTTACGAAAACGTAATAATAAACCTATTAAGGATATCTACGTAAAAAACTAGCTACTTAGTTAAATATTACTAAGCTTTAATAATAATAATAAAGTAATATTTAGCCTAGATCCTAGCTTTTTTATAAAATACTTTAATAGCGAATATATAAAATAAGAAAACTATAAATACGACTAATATTAAATTTACTATATTAAAAAGGCTAAGGTATAGAGGGAATACTAAAAAAAATATAAATAAAAGAACCGCCCGAAAAAATAAATAATAAAAAACTAAAAAAGCTAATCGTAAAAGAATAATAAAAAGTAAAAATAAAAAAAAAGTTCTTATATATAACTAAATAACGTAACGACGTATATTTACGAGTTAACTTTGATATTTATAGACGAGAATTAAACGCTATTATTAATAATAATATATAAGAAACCTATATTTTATTAAAAATAGTAAATAAACTTAACCTATTATAGGTATAAAGATAACCTATATTAACTATAAATAGTAAAAAAAGAACGAGTTAACTATAACTATAAATATATTAATTAAGAAACCGTATACCTCTTAATATATATTAATAATTAATAAAAATAATTATAGTATAATATTATGGAGATCGGAAATATTAACGTTATCCTAAAAATCTCGTAGTTACGAAAGTATAACTTACGGATAGATTAGACTACTAGCTAGGTCTTTTAAAAATATTTAGTTACTAAATAACTTAAAAAGAAAAAGGGTTTAAACGGATTTTTAGTAACTCCTAAAAAATAAGAATAAATATAATATATAGCTTTTATTAAAACGGTAAAAAGCTCTAAGAAGTTCGTAATTAGTACTAATAATTAAGGATTATAATAACTCTAAACTATACTTAAAGAGTACTAAATATATATAAAATTATTTATAGAACCCGAAGAAATAGGATTATTAAAATATAGTAGTTAGGATATAAAAATCGAACTTAAAAAAGGAACGTAACCCGGGTTCTTTTTAATATACCTAATAAATTAAAAAGAATAAGAATACCTCGACGAGTATATTAATAAGAAACTTAAAAAAGGACTTATCTAACTATCGAATTCTCTCGTAGGATTACCCTTATTCTTTATATTAAAAAAAAGAATAAAAAAACGAAGACCTATTATTAACTATAGGAGACTTAACGAAATTACGAAAAAGAATTACTATCCTTTATTACTTATTATTAAGCTTAGAGATCTATTTTACGGAGCTAACTAGTTTACTACTATAAACCTTAAGGAAGTATTTAACTAAATTCGGATTAAAAAAAGAAATAAATAAAAAACGGTATTCTAAACTCGCAAAGGACTTTTTAAGTACCTCGTTATACTTTTTAAACTTACTAATATTCTAATAACTTTTTAAATAATAGTTAATTACGTACTCTAAGAATACGTTAATATCTTTATTATTATCTATATTAATAATATTCTTATCTTCTCTCCTAACTTTAAAATATATAAAAAGTATATTTATATAGTATTCTAAAAACTCTAGGACGCTAAGCTATATACCGAACCCTCTAAGTACGAGTTCTATATATAAAAAGTAGACTTCTTTAAATATACTATTATATTAAGATAAATCTATATATAAGTATTAAAAGTAGAAGTAGTTAGGGACTAGCTTATACTATAGAACGTTAAGGACGTATAAGGATTTTTAGGATTCGTTAACTTTTACTAACGATTCTTTAAGGACTATATTAATATAGTTAGACCTCTTAATAACCTAATACGAAAGGATACCCTATTTATCTAGGACCCTAAGTACGAGGAAGTATTTATTAAAATTAAAAATATAGTTATCTCTAAACCGGTTATTATAATCCTAAACCCTTAAAAACCTTTTAAAGTCGAGACTAATACTTTAAACTTTACTATAAGAGCGGTCCTAGGATAACGAGATAAATAAAAAAAACTTTACCTATATTACTTTTATTCTAAAGCGTCCTATAGAGTAGAATTAAATTAGTAAATCTATAATAAAGAACTAATAATAATTATCGAAGTATTTTAAAAATAGAGACTATAGTTATTTAGAACTAAGTACGAAGTTACGGTTTATATAAACTATAAAAATCTTATAAACTTTATAATAAATAAGAACCTAAATAAATAATAAGTTAAATAGAGCGAGTTCCTATTTAAATTTAACTTCTGAATTATTTATTAAAAAAGTTTAAAAAATAGTAAAATAGACGCTCTTAGTAAAAGACCTAATTACGAAGTCGCGGTCCTTAAAAAAATATAAGTTATTTTTAAATAAGAAAAGGATAGTAGCCTTATACTAACTACGAAGCTTCTTATAATAATTAAAAAGATTAATACTAGCCCGATTAAAAAAATAACCCCTAAGCTTATTATAAAAATTTATAATACGCTAGTACACGGTTACTAAAAAATAACTAAAATATAAAAACGGATTCGCTCGTATTATAATAAATCCGCTATATATACTAAAATTATAAAAATAATTAAAAACTGCGTAATTTATAAAAAAAATAAGAACAGCCTGCATAAGCCTTATAGCGAACTATAACTATTATAATTACTAATAGAAGTATAATAATTAATCATATAGGACTTTATTATTAAACTACTAAGGTCTAAAGAACTATTTACTAAAATATAATATAATAATATCTTAGTTATAATTAACTAACTTACTAAGTTTATATACTTTATTCCCTATAAAGAATCTAATATTATAAAAGACCTAGTATATATATTTATTAAGGTTATACTTTTAAACTACGGTTTACTAAAAGAAATTACCTCGGATAGAGATAAGCTATTTACTTTAAAGTTTTAGAAATCTCTAATTTCGTAACTTAGTATAAACTATAAATTATTAATATTATTTTATTTATAAACCGATAGATAAATAAAAAGGATTAACTAGATCCTTAAAATATACCTTCGTTATTATATAAACTATAACTAGGATAATTAAGTAGCACTTTTATTAATAGCCTAGTTCGTATATAATAATATAGTTAGCGAAAGTATAAAAAAATCCCCGTTCTACCTTAATTATAAATTCTAACTAACCGTATATAGAAAAGTATAATAAGGACTATAAGTTATAAAAGCTATAATAAATATAAGTAAACTTAAAAAGATTTATAAATAAGCCTTATTAAACCTCGAGTTCGTATAATAGTATATAAAAAAGAATATAAATAGATTAAAGATTAGAAAACTATTTTTAAAAAAGGGGGATAGTGCCTATCTCTTTTATTATAATATTAAAACGAAATAACTAAGTAATAAATTAAATTATAAAAAACTTAGACCTTTCGAAATTATTATAAAAGGTCTTATTAATTAATTACGAATTAAAATTACTAAATACGATATAATACTACTCTATTTTTTATATCTTATTACTCGAACCTATACTAAGAGGTTTATATACGGAAAACTATATTATTATTAAACTAAACTAATTAAAATACGAAGTTAAAAGAATTATCGATTATAGAGTAAAAAATAATAAAAAGGAATACTTTATTAAATAGAAGGGCTATAAATACGAAGAAAATATATAAGAACCTATTATAAACCTCTAATATTCTTAAAAACTCCTATAGGACTATTACGATGCTTAAGAACGTCGGCGTCTAATACTAACGGCCTTAAAAAAGCGAACTCGTTACTAATCCTAAAAAAAGTCTAGTTAATATCGTTAAAAATACTTATTACTTATAGATCGCTTATTACTTACTATTTATAAGTATTTAGTATAAAAAAAATACGATCCTCTTTTTCTAACTCTTATATACCTTAAGTAAAGATCTTAATATACTACTCTTTTACTTTTTTTTAAATAGTCCGAATATAAGCTAAATAACTAACTACCTTTATAATCTCGGACTAAATCCGAGCGAGCTCCGTATAAAAATTAAGTAAAGTATTATTAGCCTCCTCCTCTTTCTATTTTAAATCTTAACGCTAATTACTTAGCCTCTTTATTACGAAAATATTAATAACTATAAATAATAAAGCTATAACAATACTTATAACTTAACGTAATAATAAGACTATTATAAGGACGCTTTAGATTTTTATAATTTTAATAAGTCTTTAACCCCTTAACTATATAATATATACGTTTCGCACGGAAATATCGAGTATAAAGTATTACGTCGTTAAAACTAAAACGATTAAATACGTTATTATAAACTAAATAAAGCTTAAAAATAGAGTTATTTAATAAACGTTTTTTAATACGACCTAACATCGTATTAGCACATTTTAAAAAAACATACTTAACAAATCCCTAACCTAAAAATAAATAACCTATTTATAGGTCTACGGGACTAGACCTTTAAAAAAAAGACTTAATATTATAACTTAATATATATAACTAAAACCAGGGCCCGCCCCGCAAGCTTATAGCGGCTATGGTATACTATATATATAGGAGTATAGGGAATATAAAATAACTCTTATAGAATAAAAGAACTATAAAATAAGTTACGTAATAATAAGAAATAAAAAGGTCCGTATACTAAGAATACGGACCCCGTCCTTTTAAAATATAAAGCTTATATATTTAAAATACGGGGCCCGTTAAGTAAATATATAAATAAAGGATATATTTAAAAACGAGACTTATATATAGTATAGACTTAAGCTGGGCTTAAGAACAAACTTCTTATAGCTTCTTTAGTAATTAACTTAGTATTAAATCTTACGATCGCTTTTAACTATTTTTACTAAGGACCCCTTTTAATAAGACTATAATTAATTACTAAAGCCTTACCTACCTTACGACTTATAAACATAGCTTTAGAAAAGCTATTTATAACTACGATACTATTTACTTAGTACTCGCAGCCTTAACTTCTACTAATATACTCACTACGACTAGCTAGCTATAATATTATAATACTATTTAATAATAAAAAGTCTAATTATATTTTATAATTACTAAATCTTTAGTAAAAATATCTATAATATTAAAATTAAGAGTTAATAAAATCGTCTTTATTAAAATAGATTAGTATATTAATAAGTAAATAATATATACCTTCGTATATATAAGTATACTTATATTTATAAAAATACTTCTAACTACTTAAGTTCTAAAAGCTATTCTATATAAATATACTCTCTAACTAGATTATACTTCTATTTACATATATATTACTAATTCGTTTTAATTTTATTAACTTTATATAAATTTAGAACTCTTATCGAATTCGTTATTAAAAAAGTCGCCCTTATATTATTTTTAGTTAGCTATAGTAACTATATTATTAACCTACGTTACGAACTATATAAAACTTTATATAACTAATTAACTAAGACTAAGTTTAATAACTATTAAACGCTATTTAGAATAATAATAATTTAAACGTATATTTTCTTTAAGCTACTTTATAAATTTATACTTTAATTATTAAGGGCTCTTTAATTATATTAACTAAAAGTACGAAGTTTAGTAAGGCTAATTATCCTTATTTTAAAGCGTATTAATATCTTCGTATTTATTTAAAATAATATATACGTAATAAGCTCTAACTAGAAGTTATTTTATTTAATAAACTATAGAGTAGTATTATATAAGTTAAATAAAGATTAAAAAACTCTAGAATTAATTTTAAAATATTAAATAGCTTCGTAATTACGAATAATACTAAGGATAAAGAGGAATTATAAATATAATTATAATTTATTCTAAACTATTCACTAATAAGAATACTCGTTTTTATTTTTATAATATACTAAGTTATTTATTATTATAAACTTTATTTTCTTATTAAACTATTATAATTTCGTCTTTTTTATCGTTTTTATCCTTTTTAACCTTTTTCTTAGCCTTTACCTCCTTCTTAATAATCTTCTTTTCTTACTTAATTAATAATTCTTTCTTAATCTTTATTATTAATTTAATACTAATACTTACTAAAAGCCGCATTTTTAGAATATTTTTATACGTCGTTTTGCTTAAAGTTTTAATTATAATTAGCTTTATACGACCTTTTCCTTTTTTTATTAACTATAGTTTAATAACTAATAACTTAATTCTAATTTAAAAAATAATAAAAAGTTAGTAATTATCTTTTTTATATAAGATTATAACTTTAAAAAAGAATTTCTTTAAATTTATAGCTTTGTATACTACTTTATAATACTCTAAAATATCGTAAGGATTTTTTATATTAATTAGAAATACTATTTACTTTATTAAAAAAATTTATTAGTTTATTATAAAATATAAAATAATAAATCGTATTATATTTTAATATAAAATAAACGTTAAAAAGCGATTAAACTAAACTTTCTTAATAAACTTCTTAATAACTTAGACGTTAATATAAGTTATTATTTAAAAACTATTAAGTTCGTTCTTAAAAAGGAATACGTTATATAATACAATAAAAATATTAATTATTAATAATTACTTTAGCTCCTTTTTTATTTATTAAATACTTTATTCTCGCTCTTTTAAACCCGTAAAAAGAGATTTTATTAATATCGAGGTTTATACGTTTATATATTCTTATTATATAAAAAGGGCAGAGCCTATATAAGTATTATTATTAATCGGTCGTTTTAAACTAGTTTTATAAAGAGGTATTATAAAGTTAATTAGTTTAGTAACGTCTTATATAAAGACTAAAAATTATTATAAATCTATATTATAATATTTATAAATAAGCTATTAATTTAATAACTTAAATAAAAAGTAATCTTTATTTATAAAAAGATAAAAAGTAATAATTACTTTTATAATAAAATTATAAAAAGAAAAAAAGTTTTTATATTAGGGTATAATATTACGCGATTTTATATACTACTATACGGTTTAATATATTATAAAATTAAAATATTTCTTAAGCTATAAGTTTCTATAACCCCTATTTATAAATTATTATACTAATCTAAACTCTATCCTAAGTAGTAGGGTAACTATAAAATACGATTTCTATTTTAATATATAAAAAAAGTGTTTTTGCGGAGTGCCTCTTGCAGTCTGCCGTACTCTCCTCCTACTTTATCATGGAAGATAGCCGGCAAGTGTGGCGGAAGAGGTGTGGCGCGGTTCAAACTCCGGCCAAGGCCGAGTCAGCAAGGGCTGAGGAGGGTCCGTGAGCCGGGGCTACTCAACTTGACGCGTCGAGGCGTCACGGCGCGTCAAGCGTTTCTCCTCCCTACACCTACTCAACAAAAAACTCTCATTCATCATCGTAACACAACATTCGCCAGTATGTCTGGTACCGCAGCCGATCTTCAGCAGGCAAAGCAAGCTCGAGCCGCCCACGCGCGTGCCGTGAGAGTCGCCAACAAGGAGAAGAGGGAGAAGCTCAAAGCAGCGAGAGTTGCACGCATGGCGCGTGCCCGGGCGGCAAAGAAGGCTTGAGGTTGGTTTTGAATAATGCAAAGCTGGAAATACTGAGCTAATCTCACTCGCAGTGCATGTATCCGTACGGCATTGTAAAGATGTCTTCGACGGCTGGGACTGGTAGATCGTTACGCCAAGTGTACCACGGTGAAAGTGGATTGTTGGGTGGATAACCATTGTATTTTATGGGGGCGTAGGGACTTGGGAAGAAGCGACTGAAATTTGGTTTTCAATATCATAGTAAACAATGCTGCGGGAGACCCCTGATCTATTGACATTTCGTGCAATTCATTGACAGACAAATGGTGATGCCATAACGGTCTCCTGTAGACCTTGAGGTGTGCTCGCAAGCAAGAGCAGCAAATTATACACGGCGCGACAGACTGCTTGCTGACTGGCGAGCTCCTGCCTTTCAAAGCGACGCGAGTTGATGCTAAAGAGCAAAGCGATGCATTCCGTGGAGATGTCACTAGGCTATGGGAGGGCGATCGCTCATCTTGGTTTCGAATTGCTCGCGCGCGAAGTCCTTTGCCGGGAGTCGAGTAGTCCTGGATTTTCGCGTGTCGTGACTTCCCCTTTGGTAGCATTTCTGGGACTTTTATTGTCAATGTTGCTACTCCTCTTCGCTGGTCCTTCTTTTTGCAGAGTAGATAACGGGCCGCTCAGGTCTACCGCCCAGCACCATACAGTAGTAGCAAAGACTTTCTATCAATCAAAACCACTCCATTGATGTGGGAACGGCGAGACATTACGAATCCCGGGAAGAATTGAGGCAGTAGATCATTTCATCTGAGCGCGTGGCTGCATTTGACTTTCCCTGACTGAAAAGAAAGCTGCATTTTCACTACTACCGTGTGATATATTTCTGTTGGGCCCCAACATCTTCACTCAACCTCCTCTCCCCTTGTCAGTAATCTTAATGAGGGATGAATGACCAAGAAGATCACCGCAGAGGACTACCACGATGTTGCATCGCCATCTCCTGCGTTGATGATGGCATGTTGTGACTATAGTGTGTTTTCCAGGACGGGGGAGCATCTTTCGAGCGTCTCATTCTTGGGTCAAATTCTGTACGACACTGAATTCTACGCATGTCTTTCTTCGCCAAGCGTGGCAGCCAAATACGGCAGGGGGTGAGAGTGCCAAATAATCTTTTAGAAGCGATCGAATAGTGTTCTTTCGAAGATGATGACGAAGTATCATCGCCGCCATTGGCGTTGAGGTAGCAGGCAGATACCACGATGGCTTTCATACCACTAGCCAGACGACCAGAGGCAAACTCCACCCCGGCACTGGTGAGCCGGCGATAGCCACGCCCTGCTCTCAATTCTGTTGCGCAGCCCTGCATCAAGCGCCATGTGTGTAAAGTATACACGCATTCACACTGAATCATACTGCGGCACCGAGCAATTCAAGCAGGAAAGAGGAGTGGTTCTTCATGATGAATCGAGCTTGAACTATTCCTGGGCCTTGGCGGTCAATATCTGCAAATGCACTAAAGGATATCGATATGAGATGAGAACTCTTTAGGATCGGTCACTCCAATCTTGTCACGAAGCAGACTTGAGCCCGTAGGCCGGAGTGGACTCTGAGTACTGCGAGCGCTGGATATGAGATCATCTATGGTTAGTCTAGACGTGGACTTGTTCACCTGTGACTATCGTCAATTTTCTGTACGAAACTTCGACCCTGGGCAAATAAGTGCTGCACACTCTCCGGCAAACTTTCACTGCGCAATCCAAGGAAGACGTTACCTGCAGGCTAGGTAGTCTCGAGTATCCTTGACAGTGCTTTAGCGGTTCTGAGTCTTAAGTTGACCAGAGTACAGTAATGTTGATACCGATACTGTCAAGAAAAAAAAGGCCCTGTAATGGAGGTACGCGGGGATCTTGCCCTTGTGCTTCGTGACGCCAAGAGCCTGGGAGTTGTCAAACTTCCAGAAGAGCAGAATGAAGAAAGCATGGAGAAAATATAGTCGAATCGAGAGCAAAGAAGGAGATTATGATTGAGGGGCAAAAGTCAGAGAAACGTATTGATATCCAGATTTGGAGACAAAAAATCTCAAAGCAGAGGAAGTTATAAGAGATAGATCATCCCTGCAATCAAACATTATAGGTAGTGTTCTTGACACCAAAGCGTCCGAGCTTTCATTCAATTACCACCAGATTTGACTAGACTCCGTTGATCACATACTTACTCATGCGTGGTTGTAGGGGATAATTGTTATGAAAAGCGACATATTAATCCCTCCAAAGCTTCCACAATCAGCACTATATCTTGAGCTGTGTCTAGGCTAAGGAGTGCTTTGTCAGTCATGGCAGTCAACTTCTGGCACGACCTGGGAGTCCTTGGTTGTGGGGGAGTATTAGTGTGACCGAGGCGTTGTGATACTACCACTGGCTTCTCGCGGGGCGGCATAGTATATATTATAAAACAATCATTGGAAGGTGGCTCTTCCGTTGCATTCGCCTTCTAGTTAATTTAGTAAACCTTAGTTGCGCGCCATCACTTTATCCGAGCACAAATAACAGAGTATCGCGCGGGTGTATATAATAACATATCAACCACACGAGATTACACTATGGTTTAGTTACTCTCGCTCGGGTCGGAGAATGGGACCTGACGTATTGATAAGATAGAGACATCCACGTTCTATCTTTCGATCAAATGCAGACAGCTCAGCCTACCAAATGCCGTCATCTGCCAGTGGTACTAGGCATGAATTCAGCTGAAACGTATTGGCAATTTAAATTGAACCGCGTAAACGTGAGCTTTCAGCCAATAATTACCCATGAGTATTTAACTTTCACGTATGAAAACGGTAATTTACGCCTATCAACGATTAACCACTCTAGCAGCCACATATTTTCGCTCGGAAACGTTCATATTACAGGACAAACCGTCTTCGGTCCCGCTAGAGCAATCCTGTCTCGCTATGACTGTATTTTCATATATTGCAAGAGCATCGTCCTTTATACCTGCTTCCGAGTTAAACTGGCTGTTTGCCTTGTATGCCTTGTGATTTCAAAGGTTATCTAGGCCTTATAGCAGGTTTCAACATTTGCGGACAAGGTCTTTTCTGCAAAATCATGTTCGAAGCTCAGTCAACGGGCTTCAGAATAGTGTAAGTATGTGAATACATACTAGAATTCCTCAAGTAAGACCAGCTTATAGTAGCTTGTAAATAAAACAATCTCTTTAGTACTTATTCAGAAACTGAAGTATTATAACTATATAATGTCCCATGCTGCTTTCTTAGTAATACTTTACTTTTCCAGTCATATCTAGCCTCTCGGTTTCCGCCTCATCATCTAACACTAGACATATGTGGTGAAACCTATCTCCCCTAGCTATCAGTCTCTTTTGCCATAAAAGGGAAGAGCTTACTCCTGCACCGATGTCTGCGAATTCCTTGTCTTTAGGTGGTGTTGATCTAAGGGCGAGAACGAAAAGTTCATGTAGACGTGACCAAGGCTTAATACATTGGACCCAGAATCGCTGTTGGCATCCCATAAGCTCCAGGATATGTGCATACTCAACCGTCAGAGCATAGAGACACACCACTCCAACATAGATGTACATGATGACTCTTGAAAACGTTAAGGTCTTTCGAGGATGCCCGGTTCCGAAGCCAAATCTTTCAACTTCAAAGTCAAGGCTGAGGCGGCTAGGAAGCATCTCGCTGTAAACACGATCTAGATTGATGTCTCTGACAGATTGCCTTGTGCCATAGTCCCATTTGGTATGGGTTGCGTTTAGTGGCTGTACTTTGAACACTCCTTGTTGAGGATTGTACTGCTTGGTCAGATCAATATCGCTCATCTGATCTGCGTCTGCCTCTACACCCACAGACGTCATACCGCCAGCTCCTGTGCGAGTTAGGGCTTCGGTAAGATACACGCCGAACACTGTGGACAAAAGATACTCTGCTCCAGTCGTTCCCAGCTCAG
The DNA here is from genome assembly GCA_030868995.1 of Colletotrichum melonis. Taxonomy (NCBI): domain Eukaryota; kingdom Fungi; phylum Ascomycota; class Sordariomycetes; order Glomerellales; family Glomerellaceae; genus Colletotrichum; species Colletotrichum melonis. The sequence continues at coordinate 33,543 of MLGG01000027.1, read as the reverse complement.
TAAGGAGCATCTCGGGAGAATTGTCGACATCCTCGCTCGAGCCACTGAAAAGGTGAAGGATCTTGTAAAGTGCTGTAGAGTTGTTATTCCAATCATCGCTCATCGAGGCCGTGATGTTGGGATCTGTGTATCGCAGCCAAGTCTCATTCATCGTAATGACGTGTCCGCCACTCAAAGAATTTTGATGAAAAGTTTCTTTCATGCGCTTCCTGCTATAAAAAGCCGAGTAAAAAGTACTTCCATCCTTGGAGGACATCATTGAGAAATTGGAAGGCCTCCAGCTTGCTAACAAGCCACAGGTGAATACAAGGTCGTTCGCCGCAGACTGGGGATTCGATAGCTTTCCAGCTACCTTGATCACCAAGTGTCGATTCCCGTCAATTGAGTAACCTGTCGTGAAAGTGGAGTTATGTTGGACTGATCTCGTCCACCATACATCTTCGAGTTCTGGATGATTGAGCTTGTAGGTCTGACATTCAGGGTGTCCAAAACAGTTCAGGGCATCCGTTGGATACGTGAGCTTCTCCTTTGTGTCCAAAACGCTGGCCAAATTGTGAACCTGGCATTTCGACTGTACGAAAGGCTGAAAAAACGGTCTGTCTTTTGCGTCGTTCTCGGTGTCGTTATAGTTAACAAGTCGAGCCTTGATATTATATCGAGAGTTGCGCGATAAGATACCAACATCATTGTCCTCAATGAGCTGCTGAAAGAGACCCAACGTAGACAATAGAAAATGGGATGGAGTAGTTGAGAGCGATGTTTTTCGACGTCCGACTGGGACGTGCACCAGGTCCCTTCGAAGATCAGCCGAGGGAAGTTGGAAAGTGAGGTTATATTATAAATAGGTCGATCGGACGCTATATGCCCAATTCCAGATCTCTGGAAACCAACCAGCTGGGCACCAGGACTGAACGATTCATTCGCTCTTCGAGCATAGCTTGGAAAAGATGGCGATATCATTCAATATTCGAGGCCAAACCTTCTTAGGGCTGTAGTCGTAGACGATGGGCATTTTGATCTCGCTAAATGCGCTCGCGTGGTCCAATGGAAATCTCTCCAGGGTCGGAATAAGCATAAAGGCGGACATCGGACCAACGACAGTAGACATGAGTGTAGGACACCAGGTAACAAGTCAGAACGACTTCCGTGAGAGAAAGATATTTGAACCCCATGTGCCACAGAGGTGAAGACGGAGCCAAGATGTATTCCAAGTCTCCGACCTGATAGGCTTCGATGAGGAATCCTAGCTTCACGCCCTCCCCTACTAGTCTGCGTCGACACATGGCCAGCATAATGAAAGAAAGAGAGGCGACGATGAGAATTTCGTGTGGTTTTGCTGGTAGCTGGAGTGAATTGATGATGACGTCCGCGTTGATCCCTCGATCTGGAGAAGGACCCTCTAAGGCGAACCAGTATCGTTCTTTCCATCCAAGCCATAGAGCGAATGCTGTTAAAGCTAGAGCAGCTGTGTGCACAGCAACCTCAACCTTGCTATGCTTCCAAAACGATGTTCGCGTGATTGCTTTGGGCTTCCTGTGATCCCCACACGCGCACCCACTCAGCCTTATAGGAAGATTGGGACCGCTAAGGATGTCTTTGGACAACACTGTCACCGTATCGTCACCTTTGCCACAAAAGGAGTTATAGCGAGGGGTCAAATCATGATGATTTTCCAAATCTTCCATGTGCGGGCTACGCAAATTTTCGTGAGGGCAAGCCTTCTCTGCAGCGGCGTCGATTGTTGTTGAGAGAGATCTATCGTGGTCGGGCAAATGCTGGCTGGCGTTGCGAATGGTGTTGTTGGAATTGGAATGAGTCTCGGATACGATAGATTGCCTAAGGGCGCCGTCTAAACGGCTAAGTTGTGTTGTAGTCTGTGGAAGTGCCATGGTAATATCTCGCTGATACAGAACGCACTGTTCGTCGGCAGTATTGTTACATTAGATGACCAGGCTGGCTAGGAAGAAGACCCGTTCTTATAACGATTTATAGCGTGTCTGGCTTTGTCTTGGTACATTTCTTAGTTCTGATGTACAACCCAGAGATTCCACCTCCTTTCCGTCCCTTAAAGTGTATCTTCAACACCGACTGCAAGCCCGAGTTTTCGAAGATAGCTGCATCTAGGCAGTCGTGCGTTTTGCAACAATCGGTTGTGGAAAGCCGCCAGTAAACTTTGTCAAATGCTTTAGGTAGCCCACAAATTCTGTTTGCGGTGAATCTCAAGCATGCTGTGGAGGCTTCCTAAAGAAAGGAATAAACCTTGGAGGCTCAGTCGTCAAGTAAAATTGTCTTGACACCCACATGACACCGTAGTCTCGCCAATCCTTCCTGCGCACGAGACCGCCAACGCGTTCCCGCTCTAGACATAGTGAACGCCACGGAATTGAAGTCAGACACGGCTGATTATTGAAAGCGGGCCTTTTATCATGTCCAGCAAGCCAATTGGCTTAAGACTAGAATAAACGGAAAATCTGACGGGAAGGCTTATAACTCTTAGCTGATATAAGATATCTGCATCGAGAAATGCGGGGCAGCAAGCTCACAAAATCATACTACAAAAAAGGATATTGCTTTGACTTCTGACTGAACTGACCATGATACTGGAGCGTACTCTTCAATATTGTTGAACGTCGATGCAAATTTGTCCCTTGCCTAGGATCGGTCAATGACATAAGGTAGCCATCAGAATATGTGTACTACAATTCATCATACTATCGTGTTCACCAGAATTCTTAATTCAAGCTCTCTTTCACGAATGCACCGTTACAAATACAATGATTTCACAGCATACAGAATGCTTCATGATGACAGTCAAAACGTTCAGGCGACCCTTGGAGGCCGAAGGGCGTCGTTTAATTCCAAGTTCTAGTACCTTGTCATAGCCGAAGGGAGTGAGGTGTTTGGTCTGCAGTACGTTTGCTTTCAATTCACCATAAGACTGATTCCGACTGGGTTCGGCAAAGACAGTTATGCGTCTTCAATATTTTGGTTTGTTTTTGGTGCACGATCCTAAAAGTCTTTCCTCGGTTGAAAGAGATGCTTTAGCATGTTGTGAGACATGTGGCGCGCCCTTTGTCTCTTCAAGTCTAAGTTTTTAGCGCAGTGTTCCGGCCTCGGAGGTATTCCCGATCTCAGGTAGTTATCACTCTAGAAACTTGACGGTTTCGGAAGAACACTGCAATGAATCCACATCCCTGTCTCACGCATCCACTTGAATTCATCTCTAACCTAAATCAGCTGTGAATCTGGCCTTGGAACAAACGCTCCTCTTGGCTTATTAAATGCTGTTGCTATCCCTTGCACAGGGCAGATGGTTTGGATCATGCGCTTCTGTGGGATACGAGCAGTCAGTTGACTGGTCATGTTCTGCTTAAGTATGCATAAGAGTACTTGTCGAGAGTTGCTACAGGGACTGTTGGTGACCGCTATGGTGCGCTTAGGTCGCGGGTTGAGTTAATCCGCCTACCTACTCAGGTGAGTTGTGGAATCTCTTCCACCTACATCAGAGGTCTCATCCAAGAATCGTGGATCCATGAGCTTGAAAATGTAGGCGTAGTGGGTCTTTTCGTTCGCGGCCGTAATGAGATCAAAATACACACGTATATACTTGCTATCTGACGTGGGATAAATGGTCGAGGTAAAAATGCAAAGTGGAGTCAAAAGCGGATGGGATCCCTTGTTTTCCATTGATAGACGGTTGTATTTGATGGAAATAAGTGTCAAGGATGCCTAGGTTGCATGCAGCTTTCTTGCGGGATTGTTATGGTGATATATCAGAGTTGTACGATTAACTTTAAAACAAGCTCTCTGAAGGGCAGGCAGTTTTGAATCCGCTGTAATGAGAATCTAACCATGGCAAGCGTTGCTGTCGAATTAATCTTACTACGTACCTTCATATACCACAAAGCCACTATAAGTGCCCCTCGATCAGAAGAGGGGAACTCCGATACGCTACTTTAGAGCCAAGTCTAAGGGCATGCTGTTATGAGCTTCTTTTTGATAACTGATTGCGATATCTAAAAGAGAGTTAGATTACAATGATTGCACATCGAGAATATTGAACCTGGGTTTGAGGAGATGTGATAGAAATTTGAAGTTCGGGTAAGTGCTCTGTATTTCACGGGGGTAGATGCCTCAGACTAAGCGTTACTCGGGCAATACCTTCTGACTTGCCTTTTGGCTCACGGTCTTTCCGTGTGCGGACTCCGTCTTATCGACATAACCTACCCTAGTTTCCCATCACCTTCTTTTGATATACTGGAGAGAACTGATCCATGTAAGATCACAATCTTTTCACGGTAGATAAATATCGCGAAGTGGGACCGAGTCCAATGGCTGGCCTTTACGGCAACTGAACAACTCTTCGTAGCCCTGGCACGAGATTAGTATCATACAATTCATCCTATGGACAGTAGTTGTGGTATACGAGAAGTTTGCGCTAGCCCCGTTTATTGCTAACGACTTCGCGTGCTTCATATTGCACAGATTCTATACAGAGGCTGGGGCTCGAGTTGAGTACTTGTAGAGCTGTTGGTGTTTCCTTGCGGAAAAGCTGAACCAGGTCTTAAACGACAATAGCTGTAAGCTTCAAAAATGTCAAGAGGCAGAGGGGGAAATAAAACGCCCTATACCTTCGAGACGCTGTATTGCCAGAGGTTCTTTCGATGCTCTTATGCCCATTCCTATTCCAGTGATATGCTACTGGATGCACCTTCCTCGCATCTTCTCGGCAATCGTCGTGATAGGTATCCCAGTTCCTGCCCCAAGTACTACACCTATTGTTATTGATTAATAGGCCATTGGATCCATCCTGTGTAACGGCACGAAAGAAGGCGACATACCGTACACATTATAGCAAGCTTGAACGAGCTCAGTGGCGTCGTTACGAATAGCTTTGTTGACAAGCTCAGGATTCCAGCCTTCAGCAACCGCCAGCGGACGGTACGGTGGCGAGCCCCTGTAATGAGCGGAGAGGTCAGCGGCGTGGTGTGATATTAGCTTAGTCGCTACGGTAGCGTCTCTTATGTGTATGACTTCTCCATCTTTGTCAGAGCGGCCGAGGCCGTAATCGATGTTTTTGTGGGAACTCATGTCAACCAAGTGAGGGGTGTGCTACCGAGTGATGAGCCTTCGTTTGTCTTAATTTGGTCATGGAAGGAGGATGATTCCGGTATCTCATGACTTGATTCACCGCATAAATCAGCAGTAAAAGCCATCTTCCAAAACAGAAGTTGCTCAGGGACTTGATTACAAATGGATTCTTGGACGTGAGATAAAGCGCTTGTCGGCTGCTGTTTCGCTGTTTTCGGCTGATGTAGCCAACTCTCATGTGTAATAACAATATCCTATGCTACTGAGCTAATGTCCTCAGAAATAATTCCGACATATGGCGCATCATTCATTGGTTACAAGATACGGTATACGGTAAGCGAAGCTTCATTTAGTTTAGCAGAAGTTTGGGTCTCCACCGCTAGCGCCAAGGTACCTCAAGCTAACTCACTGAGACCTAGTTCTCTCCGTAAACTTTTACCGTGGAATTTCCAAACCTTTGAAATCTAGAATGTGTCACTAAGCCACTGAATAAGTACTAGCAATCTCATTAAACCTAGCGCTAGATCAGTTCCTCACCAGTCAAGGCATAGCACAGCTACTACTTTGGGCAGCCCTGGGTTGGAGGGATTGGGCACATGCAGTCAATCCCTTAGGTAGAGATGGCTTTGAAGGAATCTCGCCGCCTACCCGATGACTGTTCATTGAAGGCTCATATCAACTATGGATACAAAGCCCAGAACGACCCAGTGATCCCGCACAAGATCCTTTCCTCTGAGACTTTCAACCAGATGGATTTAACCAGAGGTGTAGGGCTTGTACTGTAGGCCTCGGCAGAATAGCCGTTTAAGATGGCAGAATCTGTGTTAAAGGAAGAACCGGAGATCGCGTGACTAGGAAGAACTCAAGCAATGTAGCCCTCCTAGTAGGCAGGCATCCCATTCATCCGCGTGATTTGTCGTATTACTGAACCATTTTGCGAAGTGCCTCTGGCCTTGTGTACATTACACGTACACCTTAGCCATTTGACTTAGCATGCAAGCGTCCCGGTATTGATCAACCACATCATGTAGGGCCATGAAACCCATGCATTTGTTTCCAGGTTCTGTTCGTGATGTCCATAGATATTGCCATAGAGTCTCGTATTTTTGAGGGTTCCGGCAAGTTAATAATACTTGCCTACGTCACCCACACACCTAATCGGCTTTGGCTAAGGGCTTTCTCCCCATTGTTAACAGAATAATTGCCTATGACAGTTCAAAAGCCAGCTGTCTCCAATCATTCCTTGAGGAGTGGTGAACAAAGATGCGGTATTGGCTTGCGCTAAGCCAATATCAGCTTGAAGGCAAAGAGGATGACCAAGCCTCTGCTAGTGCCGTGCTTATTCAGATTCGCTACCTTGCCACCTTACGTACGTAGGTATAAAGTAGCGCGGGGTATGCCGTTTGCCGTATTTCATCTCAATCATGCCATGGCGCTAGTTTTCAGAAGCTCGATTCATCTCAGCCCAGCAGAACCAGTAAGTTGAAAGAATGACTGGTACATGTGCATGAGAGATATTTCGCCAATGGCAGACTCGATTCCACGCGACAGACGGCGAAAGGCTCACCGTAAAGTAAAAACTAGATGCAAAGCGTGCAAGACCCGCAGACAGAAGGTAAGATTACGTTCCTGGTATTGAAGTCTGCCAGTCGTTAATCCCTGAATCAAAGTGTGACGAGAGAAGGCCGATATGCTCTGGCTGTACCAGGCATTCAACGGAATGTTTGTATCTATCCGCTGAGTGCATTGTCCGGAGACAAGTACTCGAAACAGATATCTACAGCCAATTGCGCGTGTGCCAGACGCGACGACTAGTTATCTTATACCTCCGTCTCGAGACTTGAACCTTTCGGACCTGGAACTCTTGCATCAGTACCTGACGTCCACATGCAAAGCGACCTCGCAACTGCCCGAAGTCACGGCTCATATCCAGACGACAATTCCTCACCTAGCTCAAGACTACCCATTTCTGATGCGCGGCATTCTTGCCGAAGCAGCTATCCATCTATCCTGGTTACATCCACGTCGAAAAAGCCATTACGCCGCACTGGCATCGAATCATCATCGACTTGGTCTGCCAGATTTTAGGGCAGCACTACAGACTATAGACACGGACAATTGCGATGCATTAATGGCCTATTCCAAAGGCCTGGTATGGTGCGCATTTGCCTGGCATGAGTCGTTTTCCGCAGACGTGCAGGCGGTCTCCACTGTTGGGACCATCAGCTGGCTGCCTCAGTGGTTCAACCTCCTTCGTGGATCTTGCCTCATTGTTGAATCGTGCAGACGTTGGTCCACGAACTGCCTATACGCTTTACCGCCACAGCTCGACGACATGACTGAATTTTCCAACAGCACAGACGGCTGCAAAATATCTGCATTAAGAATACGGTTGACTTACAAGACGTATTCTCCGGCCTGCGAGGCTCTTCTATCCACTCTCCAATATTCCTTCGCACTAGCCTCCATGCGGCATCACAACACTCCTTTACGAAATGCCATCAATAATTGGATGGGCGCTTTACCTAATGATTATATTTCGCTTCTTCAAAAGGAAGAGCCATGGGCTCTTGTCCTGCTGGCTCATTTCTGTATCCTAATTCACCGGTCCGAAACACGTTGGTTATGAAGGGTCACGGATCGCGACTCCTCCAGTCAACAATTGGACGTCTCGATAATCAGTGGAAAGATTACGTCCAGTGGCCACTGGAAGAAATTGGGGTGTGTAGACTACCTTATATTTGGTAGGACATGATTGTTCGTGACATCGTTACGTGCATTTTCCAGCAACAGTTGGCTGTGTGAGCAATTAATTCATGCTGAATACCGGCCTACCTAAGTTGCGAGGCAGAGGTACAGGGCTCTAACTCCTATGGGATTGCTAGAATGAGGCGAAAGTATGTTTACGGGGTATCTATACCATGTTCAATCGCAACGTGGAAGTCTTCAAGACGTAGTTCACAGGAGAGAGAATACAAGAAAAGACAAAACCCCATAGCTTACGGCAGTTGGTGTGTATTCATAGAACGCACTTGGCCTCATAACCATACACATATCACGACCGATTTCTCCTTATGTTGATAAGATGGGGGCCGTACTATTCAGTCAATATATCTCGTAAGTGACAACAGTAGCGGAGCGTTATCTTGTGTCTGATCGCTATCTCTGAAGCACCTCCAGTAACCTTTTCCGCTGTCCATCGTCTACGTATAAATGATACTTTGGCTAAAACCTTGTACAAGACGTCAAAAGCTTTGATTTTGTTCTCGCGACAGCGATGTGGAATTGGGACCGACGTGGTTTAGTTCGCTTCAGCTGCCCTTTCATTTTTCTGCTTTTGATGGCTGCGCATTGCGTCCAGCAGACGTTACTCAAAGTAAGGTATCTACAAAGGTCTTCTCACTACCTGCGTATACGTCGGTTAGTTCCATCGAATCAATGACGACTTGGCGCTCTCTGCTGCGGTAGAGAAGAGGTGGCGGGTAGTTGGATTATACCATACTGTATGTCATTGCGGCGTTGCTTACGATCGGCCAGTGGATCTTCCCGAACGTTTGCGACTATGGGGCCACAGACTTGGGCATACGTGAAGCCTAAGGTCTGAAATGTTACTCAATCTCCAGACTTGTATTATCGTATACAAAAGGCAGAACCGAGCTGAGCGACGTTACTTTCATGTATCAAGTCGTAAGGTAGACTTGATAGGTTACTCAGACAATCTTCCAATTCAGTACTTGAAAACAACGTATGGACGAACCCATGATTACCGACGGCGAGCCATTGAGTCATGAGGCGTCCAGAGAGGATTATGTCTTCATCATTTTACCTGCATCGTGGATACCATGGCTCAAAGAAGTGTAATGAGTACCATTTGAGCATATCTGAAGACCATGTCCCTCCCCACTATGATAGGCGTAGCGGTGACGGAACTACTAAACCTCGATCATAAAAGGCTCATTTTCCTTCTCGAATTAGCGATGACGATTGTTGGAAGTGAATCTTGCCTTTTTTAATCTACTTCTAAGGAGTGACTATTCAAGTTCAATAAGAGCTAAGAATTCTTCCTCCACTGTCAAGCAGCCCTTTAAAAAGTGCGTCTTGTCAAATTAGCTCTTCACCAGTGGAGACTTTAAGTGTGTCTGCCGCAACCGGGTGTACAAGTCACTCGGCGTATGTTGAAATTTACAGAGAGATGCCCAGCGCACTGACCAGGTCAAAGAGGTCCCAGTTGACTCGGAGACCAACAATTGTGCCGTGCTGCCACCTAGCAATCGTGTAATGCAACAGGTCAAAGTCTTTCCCAGTGGCCGAGATCGGCTTTCCAGATATGTACTCGGGCAGAACCAGTTCACCCTTGTGAGTGCCGCTGAGAAAGGCAGCGGAAGCAGTCCAGTCCCCCTGGCCCACGGTCTGTCGGTAGGGTTGATTTTCGAGTCGTAGATCGGGAAATGCGGTCTTCATGTTGTTAAGCCAGTCGATGTATCCCTGCGGACTCAGTGGCTGATCAGAAAGGCCGAAGATCTCGGCACTCGGCGATAATTTGAGGCCTTCCAAAGTAAAGTTACCGTCATTCAGAGCATTATCGGACTGTGCCATGTAGGCTTTGTTAAGGTATGAGGTGTCTGTGTTGTTGGGACCCGTTGATAGCGGCGGCGCAAGATTCAGTTCCAGATCAGGTAGATTCTCGGCCGGTCTGTTCGGCAACACGCCAAGCTGGCGGTAAATCAAAGGGTTGTCGGACCACAGGTATTCCTCCACCATCCATCCGTTGTTCCAGCGGGCGATCGTCATCAAGTCGTATTGGACTGGCTTGTTTGTAGGAGGTAGATAGGTGCCGTCAAGATTAGTCAAGAGGCCATTCTGAATGCCGGTGATGGTCTCAACGGCCACTGTCCAATCTCCTTCTCCGAACAAGATCTTGTAGTCGTGATTATGCAGGGTCAAGTCAGTGTTGGAGTACACGACTACAATGTCTTCGAGATGCTCTGTCAGGTTTCTGATGGCCGTCCCTTGATAGACCTTGACATTTTCATCATGATTGAAGCGAGCTAGATCTCGGGCATTGAAAGCGTCGTCAGATAGCTGCATCTGCCTTGTGTTCTGATCCACTGTCCAGTGTGTGATGTTGTTTTGGTTCGTTGGAGACTCCAGGGGAGGCGTGTCTGATGAACTTTTAGTCGCCTACAAGGTATGGTCCTTAGGCTAGCCTCTTACCTCGCCTCAGAATATGCCTCCCCGAGGCAGCTGCCGCGCGCTGTATGTGCACTGGGACAAGTCCACCACAAGCCGATGTCTTGTGGCTTATTGTCAAAAGTAACGCAGTAGTAAGGAAGTTCATGATGAATGGTGCTTGGGTTGCTTCTCGATATTGATGTGGTGATATGAAAATGGTTCCTTTGGTTGAGACATTCCGGATTTATAAACAATTCCTGTGAGATTTTACTACTACATCGTAGGTAGCTTTCATCCACTTCTAGTGATTTATAATCCTTCAAGCAGAGAAGAGCTGTGAATCAGTGTCACTATCCCTAGCAATCTCGGCACTTCATATTCTAGGCCAAGGGCGATAATGATGAGTCACGATTGTTCCCAGTTGAGGTCATTTCAACGGCCTTTGGCAGGTCTCGAGCACTTCAAAATACCGCATGGCTGCAATACTCGACATACGTAATTGCCGCGCTGTCTCGTACTACGCCGCAACCGGACTCCGGTGTGGATTCCACCTTTCGCCCATCAGTTAGCACTTTATGCCGTACACCGTATACCGTACCTCTAGTCCGCATAGTGTGGGCCGTCGCTTATTTCTGTCAGCAGCTATTAGGTCATCACCTTTTAAAATGACAAGGCCCATCCAATCACGTGTTCCACACTCTTTCGCCATGCCTCAACATTGAAAGCATAGATAGACTGCATTTCCCGTGGAAGGCCGAGCGAAGGGGGGAGAGGGGGGTGGCAGCATTAGTGGCCATATAGTGATTGAAGTTCCTAAGTATCTTGCTGGACTGTCAGTAGCTGGTTACATTGCACTACTGTACTAGCAACTGAAATCCTCCCTTGTCCACTTAACGAGCACTTGAAGATGTGCTGAATCCCGTAGCATCCATATACTTCGGTGGCTTGGCAATGCATGTCATTCATTCTTGTCCTTTCGTTTAGGAGCGAGAGTGCGCACTGAAGAGACTTGGGAATCATATGGAGTAGAAAGATTGACAGTGGCGCTCGTCGAATAGGGGATCGATTATTCTCTTTCTCTTCTCTTGAAAAGTCAGTCGAGGTCTTGCCCATACTCTGACCCACTCACTCCGGCACTCATCGTTTTACAAGGTTCCTTGAGGCTCGTTATCGCAACACGGGTTGGTTATATCGGTGCTTGTGTCTTTCTTTTGCAAGTCGATTCGCATTCCCCTCGAATGTTCAACGCAGCCGTCACATACTCAGCCAGAGCTTGCGAAAGAACAAGTACCACACCCAGTCCCAGCTAGCTCTCAATGTTTGGATCCAGCTGTGCGACTCTCGGTCCTCAACCCCAGCTTCTAATTGCCTCCGTCCAGGTTGGGTTCGTCGGATGGCACACCCTCAATAAGAATCGCTCAGCGAAGGTGCTCGGTATATATTTCCGTAGTTTGCAACCAGACCAAGCGTTAAGAGTCGCGCATCCTACTTAACACCTTCTTATCGCGTACTAGTATAGCAAACCCGTAATATTCACAGTATTCTTCTCTTTATCGTGAGTCTCGTAACTGACCGAGGGTCACGTGGAGAAAGCCCGCTCTGTTGTTTATACCGATTATACAACATTGCCCGAGTCACTACTTAGTTAATGCCCTGTCAGTGGTCACTGTGATGGGGAGCCTGACATACGCGCGTCGCGCCTAAAAAGAACACCTTCCCTCCTCTAAACACAAAGAAATTGAGACTTCCTCTACTTAGCATTGCACGAACACGCCAATGATAATGATTGGACAGCACACGGATAGTCCAAATCAAGACCCCACATGATAGTCGGCACCGAATCTGATCTTCAGAAGGCAAAGCAGGCTCGCGCCGCAATACGCTAGCAAGCTCGAGACCTTGCACTAAATATGGGTCTAAAAGAACTTCGTTGTTTACAACATTATACTCAGCCGAGAAATTGAACATGAAAACGAAACACTGCAAGATTTTAATAATGCTACGTGTAGTGTATACAAAGTCTTCTGGGAATGTGGATGGATTCATGCAGCTCCTATGATAACTACAGCTAATGACAGCTATTGAGCTCGTCACAGACATGAATGGGCTCATGGGTCTATTAATATAGGGTATTGATCGTCGCTATATTCTATATCAATGACTAGCAACGAAATTAGACCCTGAATTCAGAGGCAAAGTGATGACGTTGTAGAGGAAGGCATTGGTTGCTACTATTACATGGCCTGGACGTTGGCTGTAACCCCATCTTGTGGCTAGTATCTAGCAAAATGCAACAGCATCCCAGTTCAAATGATCTCAGTAGCCCATGGCTGTGGACTGAAAATTCTTCCGGCTCTGAGCTTACTGACGACTTCGATAACGGAGACGCTCAACAAATTTGATGATAATTTCGTAAGCAAGATCATCAACAGAGCTATCCAGCGACAACAATTACTAGTGTTCAAGAAGTACGTCGAAGAATAAGATGCGTTAAAGATCAAAGGCAGCCCAAAGGGGTGGGGGGGTCGCCTATGTACAGTAAGCAATTATTATAGAGATTTGTAATCTTCCAAGTTTTGCTATGACAGTCAGTTTCAAGGACTCGGAAGCATTTTAATAGCATTAACTAAACAAAATGTATTTTAATCTAGATTCGGCAAGTTTTAACAGTTTGACTCGGTCGCTCCTCTGAATTAGCCCTAAAGTGTGCGGATATTCTATCATCAGTGAAGAAATAGCCCATCTACTTCGTAAAAGCTCATGCCCAAAAGGGCGGTCTGGGCTTCATTATTCCAAGCAAAGCTTATCATTACTAGCTCATTTTGTTTTTAGTCAATTTTATGCACTACGTGCGTAGAAAGCTCGCCCTGTATAAGTATATTTTTATGTGTGAAATTCCATTCCTACTTTATATCCCATCAGCTGCGGAATGGCGTCAGTACATACGTCTCCGGCTTTCTCCAACGCTGATTCCTTTATGATCGCTTTCATTGAGTGCATCGAAATGAACTAAGACAGCAATACTGGAAAACAACAATGAAGAATACGTGATACGTAACTGCATCTTATATAGAATATGTATCTATATACTGACGCGATTCCGCAGTTGATGGGTTAGGTATGGGCGTTCCAAAATCTGATCACATCGGCCAAGCAATTTTTCCAGGTGCATCGGAACCGATACACAATGACAGTCCAGGCACACAGCTTGTTGCTGTCGGTGATAAATCTATGAGTCCAATGACAATGTGAGGTGCTGAAGACATGTAAATGGAAATAAGCTGCAGTCACGTTACGCTTAGCTCGAATGGAGCATTGAAAATCAGGCCTGCAAGAAGACGGGTCAATGGATGGCGTTTAGTTGTAAGCATCTAGATATAGCCACGCCTCTGTGGAGATTGTCAGATGCGAAGTGCGAAGTGCGAAGTGCGAGGTGCGGGATGCGAGGAGCCAGGATGTAAGCCACGACGGTTGGTCTCTTACTAATGAACGAGTAGGAAACTACATAAGTATCTTGAACAATATTTCCCAATTTTGTTCAATTGAGGCCCTCGATATCATGTCAACAGTTGCACGAACTTCTTTCCAGCCGATCAACGCAAATTGTCGCTTGGGCACGACAAAACGGATAACCTCTCAATACTTATCATCAAACTCAAGTCACAATAGTAATCTTTTGCGGCCGAAATGAATTTTTACAAGTACTCCCCATCCGGGGCAGCTGCTATAGTATTTTTCGTTGCCTTCGTCATCGGCGGCGCATGGCACCTTTGCATCATCATCCGTAAGCGAGCGTGGTATTTTACACCAATGCTGATCGGATGCACGTGTAAGCTTCTTGTCAATATTCACTCGCTGCCTTTCTATCGTAGAACCAAATGTATGGAGATGCCCGACTGACATAGAATCGGGCGTAGTTGAGCTGATCGGCTACATGGGCCGCTTCCTCTCCTCCAACGCCCCCGACGTAATCGTCTTCTTTATGATCCAAGCACTTTGCCTCCTCGTGGCACCCGCACTCTTCGCCGCCTCCATCTACATGGTCCTTAGTCGTCTCATCATCCATCTCCGGTCCGAATCGCTCTCTCCTATAAGGCCTTCGCGGCTCACGAAGATTTTTGTTATCGGCGACATCCTCTCCTTCATTGTACAGATCATGGGCGCCGGCATGTTGGCCAGCACCAGCACCATGAACACAGGAAAGACGGTTATCCTACTCGGACTGGTCGTTCAGCTTATATTCTTCGGCTTGTTTGTTATCTCCTCGGCCGTGTTTCATTCGCGAGTGTCGAAGCATATGCCACTAGCCTTGATGGAGGAGGAGGCAAACACGGGATGGAGGCGACTGTTCAATGGCTGGAGGGGCGTCATGAGCGTTCTCTATATCGCTAGCGTCATGATATTTGTTCGTTCGCTGTTTCGACTTGCCGAGTACGTCGAGGGCAATGACGGCGCACTGCTCGGCACCGAAGTGTTTTTCTACATTTTTGATGCCCTGCTCATGGTCAGTGTTGTGGCCATTACTGCTGTCTTCCACCCGGCCAAGTACGTTCCAGGAAAGAATCAACTTCTCGTGTTGCAGAGCTTAGAACGCAGATCCTGAGCCTGCCGCATCAGGAGGGCACTTCTCAGAGAGGATGCATCAAATCATTTGCTCTGCTTTAGTGACTGAGGAATTCAAATCTGCTTGAATCTGTTTTAAAGTGTAAGATGCCGCTGAGATAGATGTACGATACATCTTTATAGACTTATAGACTCAAAATTTTATGCTATACCATCGAAGAATGCCTCATGATGAGGTTCATCGCCCGCGCCCTGACAAGTCGCGAGCTCAGACAAGAAGGGCGTGAGCAGATCCAAATCTTTCACCAGCACAGCAACTTTGGGGGCCGCTAAACAACTCTGCCATGTGGGTCCGACGGCTTCGGTAAGCTTATACATGTCTGCCGGGGCGACGTCTCGGTACAACCACGTCTGCGGCAGCCATGGGGAAAAAGCGAGATAGTAGGCCATGACGACGAGAGCCCGTGGCCGCTTCTTGCGGGCCATGTCAACGAATCCAGACGTCACAAACGCAAAGGGCCATATTCGGACTTTGTAAGCGATACAGGGCTGTCTCTCGTTGTCAGAGATGCGGGAAAAGACGTCGCACTCTGAACAGAAGAGCGCGCCAAATAGCCTCTTAATGCCCTTGACTGCACGCCGTAAGTCATCGATATGGCCCCAGTCCTCGTCGCTCTCGTCGATGCCCATTTGAACTAGCTCAAGATCGGGCACGATGGTCACGGGACAGATGTGACTGAAGTCCGAATCCTTGTCGCTCGTTCTCTTGTCTCCTCTCCCTCGCCCAGCGCTGGAGGGGACGCTCAGCGTCGTCCTTCTCCAAGGCAAAATTGTTCGCGGACCTATGCTCAAGGCCAGGTAGTTTGTCAACCAGATCCCATTGTCCCCGGAAAATCGATCCGCGGCGAGGGCTGTGACGGCCAGCAGAATCGATGTCGCTACTACGGCCCGAAACCTATCATTCGGTCTCTCTACCATTGAGACTTGCGAGCTGCGCATGAGTTCTATACGCAATCGACGGAAAGCCTGATCTCGGTACAGGGCCAGCTGCGGCAAGCCGTCTTTCGTCGACTCATCAGTGCTTGATAGGTGCAGCAGGGCGACCGAGAAGATGGCGTCCAGAAGAAAGTGGTTCTGAAAAGCTAGCTGAGGAATATCTAGCCGCAGGGACCGACAAGCACGATCCTCGAGCTGAAACGTTGCGGCGAACGATTCGACGGTGAAGTTGGAGTAGTGGTGTAGCAGGCGCAAATGGTCCATCTCACGGTTCGTATATAGCGGGCGAAGATCGCACAGCATCGGCTCTTCCCCCTCTCTCGTTACTCGGGAATTCTGCTCGACCATGTTTGTTTGCTCAATTTCCTCAATGAAAACCCCGTTCGCGGGCGACACGTTGCTCTGTGATATGCAGTTTGAACGAGGTGCGTAACGACAATGCGTCTGGCGCCTTGCACATGCCGAGCAAGCGGGCTTCTGTTCATCGCACTAAATGCAGCGTCTTCCAGTCAGCAGGAGATGATTACATGCTACACATTCACTGTATAAGAGACTGCAAACAGAAGAAATGTAGATAGGTGGTACGCGCCTTTACGCGTCTGAGTTTGCAGTCAATGCATCCATTCCTCGATTTAGTATGATGTCGTATGGCGTGCACCTTGACGACCGCGGGAGAAGGTTTCATTGCGTACAAGGACGTCTTCAATATATGAGCAGCATGAAAATTAAGTTGCTATGCCGTTAGGTTCTTGATAGAGTGGAAGAGAACGCAGAATTTGGCAACACCTTGGCCACGCTATTCAGTGAAAGAAGTCTCAGGTCCAGCTGGAATCCCTGGCAGGGCCCAGAGGGATGTCTTGCAGAGGTAAGTGGGAGCTTTCCGGTAAAAAGGGGGCAGTGTTCGCTGAAACGCGTAGCCAGGTACGTGTATCCGTATCCGGAAAGTTCCCGATACGATAAGGCAGCTTGAGAACCCACCTAATGAATCCCTTTGGAATGGTCATTTCTGAAGACACGTACATAACGAACCCGAGAATTTACTCTACAAGATACCAGAAGAAAAAGTGGAAAAAAAGTGAGATGTCGCAGTGATTTACATATTTAGTATCTTGGACAACTACTTGATGGTAGAGAATCTGAACTACGCTCTGTCTTAGTCGTTCCGCATCTCCCAGGTCTCCCTCATAGTAGCCCAGTACTCATCTTTGTTATCCACGAACATGACTGTAATGCACACTGTGTCTAAATCTGGCCACCACGTCGTCAAGTCCCAACAGCTAGCTCATCGCTCTCCCAGGCATGAAACTTAACATCCTTCTATGCATTGAGGTCGCCCGTCTTAGAGAGCATGCATGTCCGCGGAGATTATTTATCTTTATGATAATACATTGAAGATAATGAATCATTCCATATACTTACTTATAATGAAAAAATTCCTCATATAATTACTTTAGCTTACTTACTCTTGAGAACTCTTATTATTAATCTTAATTTCATCATCCCTTAAGAATATATTCTACTTTCTAATATTTTGTTTTCTTTTTTTATATTTTTCTAGAATAAATAATCCTTTTTATTATTTATTTTAATTTGAGTAGTAATACTTTTTAGACCTCATTTTATCAGGGTGGCCGAGTAAGGGCGCTTTGACTTAACTACGCTTGGCTGGCCCAGGCGCCTCTGTGGCGCTTCTAACGCCACCTTAGTAAGCGCAGCGAGATTACCGTGGCTCGGTTAGACCACGCTACGGAAGTCTCACCGCCAGAGAAGCTCGACGATCAAGACATAATGGTCAAATTCACAGTCGCAGGCCATCGCTACCTAAGACATCTACAACCTCGACTTCCCACGACATCCAAAACCTAGTCAGGTTGGACCAACCCGAAGAGATGCCTCGCAAGGGGAGTCAAAAGGTTAAGACAGGATGTATTACTTGCAAGTAAGTCCGCGCCGAACCCGCGTAGTATGCGTCTCGTCTCGTACCTCGCATAAGTTGAGCTGATAATGCACGAGAGTCCGCAAAGTCAAGTGCGACGAAACCAAACCAAGCTGTTCTCGGTGTGTGACCGCTGGTCGCATTTGTGACGGCTATGGCTCACGACTCGCTCATCCACCCCAGCTCACTTCCGAAGGAGTGGCTTCCCTGTCTCAGCCACATGTTGTTTTCCCAAGTACAACGGCCAAGGAGGGCCGCGCTTTGCAGTACTTTTGCGAGGTTGTTGGGCCAGCTATGTCTGGTACTTCAGACCCCTACTTTTGGACACACCTTGTCATGCAGCTCGGAGCCAATGAGGCCGCGGTTAAGCACGCTCTTGTCGCGATAAGTGGTCTCTTTGAGCAAGTTGACGAATTGCAGCAAGAGGTCACCGCGGGCCAGCGACTCGTCCACCAGAGACAGGCATTGCACCACTACAATGCAGCAATTCGGGAACTCAAGACCGAGGACTTGAAAGAAAAGCAGATTGTTGTACTTGTGGTCTGCCTTCTATTCATCTGCATTGAGGCCTTACGGTCAGATGTGCAGTCAGCTGTACGCCACGGTCGACACGGGATCGAAATCTTGAAAGCCGCCTTACCTAACAGCTGGTGGATCAAAGATCACCTGCTGCCCATTTTTCGCCGTTTGAGCGTGTCCGCCTTTTACTTCAGCGATAATGACGGCACGTTCCTTGACATGCCCGAATTGTGGGAGCCTGCCCCATGCTCCTTTTCAACAGCGTATGATGCTCAGCACATGTTTGACATCATCATCGCCCGGATATCACACCTAACGCTCGTCATTGCCGAGACGGGACAAAAAACAGATGTGGAGCGAGAGGGGACCAAAACACAACCCCCTTATTCTGACGATCACCGGGCCGAACAAGCTATTGTCAAGGATCTTCTGGAGAAGTGGCTGTATATGTTTGCCCAGCTCATCGCCAAGATACATCATATAGATGCGAGCGGGAAACGCTTGAGTTCCCAAGAGCAGTACCAGAAGAAGAAGATGCAAGTATTCATGCTGACTCGCTACGAGGCCGCTCGAATATGGATCGAGACGGCATTTGACGGAGACACCCCAAAAGCCAGAGACAGGTTCCTTCCTAATTTTCAAAGGGTGCTCAAGCAACTTCAATGGCTCCAGTCTCAGATGCCACCGGATGTTCAGGCTGCCACCGGAAAGCAGTCGCCGCAGTTCATGTTCGAAATGGGATTCACCGCCATCATCTTCTACTTTGTGTCCGCATGTCCTTACCCCGAAATTAGGCTCGAATTCCTAAGATTTATGCAGCTTTTTGGACTTCCGAGAGAGAACCTCTGGGATCGAGACGTTCTGATGGCCGCAGGAAGAAAGATTATCGAAGATGAGAATGGTATCAAGTTGGAAGACTGTGAGCGGTCGCTAACGTTGCCCTCGAGTCCCGGCCTTCTCATTGATCTTGCGACGCCAGGGTCATCGACATCTACACATCCAACCATACATCTATCAGATTTCTCCTTACCACCAGCGGATTTTGACGATCTCGTTGACGATTCTTCCACGTTTGTCTTTAACAAGACATTGAAATCACATCCCTGGTGCTCTATGCCGTGGAGCATTCAGATAGGCCCACGAGAAACTTCGAAAATGAATCAATAAACACAAGTGTAATGCGGTTGGATACATAGAGATTCCTTGTCTATCTTACCTATAACATTGTTGCATGGTGAACCTTATGCGGTGACTCCCAAGTTCATCCCAAGATTAAAACTGACGAAATCATAGCCTCTATCTCGAGCTTACCACCGCGTATTAGGTATCCCATCGGATGCTGAATGGCGTCAGTACATTGCCAATTGTGGTAGTACCGAATCACGTATCATTTCCTATTTCTACATTGATACCGACTTGAACTTTTATTTCAAAGAAATACGTATATGTTAGTATACACTATTAAAGCGGAACCATATATAGAGATATACTTATACAGGGTGAGCTTTTTACGCGCGTAGTGCATAAAATCAACCAGAACCATGAGGAAAACACTATGCCAACACTAAAATGCCAACTTCGCGTCCGCTTTTAGGTATTTATGGACAATTGGGCAAAACATCGGGAATATTCTACGCCATCAGACTTTGGGCTTCATTGCCATCGGAAATGATTAATTCCGTGGCTCAGTCTTTTACTACGTTGCCGCTACTGCTCGTCGACCAAAGGGATTAGTATCAAGCAGCTCCTTCCATAGTCAGTTCGGGTTATGAAACACGGCCACCTACCTTGAAGATAGGAACATGGCCGGAAGTAAGTCTTCACTGCTCGACATGCTACATCATCGCATAATTGCTTTATTTGCCAAGCTCCCTAGAGCAAGCTAAAGTGTTAGTCGGCCCAAGAATGTACATTTAGGAAGTAGAGATTCTACATCTTTCACATATGTGATAAAAGGTTTTGCTGTTGGTCATTTTGAGAAAACATCTCCTTTGCGAGGTGTACCTTAGGTAGCATATCATAGGTAGACGTCCAGACGCAAAGGCCTTATGTTTCTTCCTTTCTGCCTCATGAAAAGAGTAAAATTGTGGGTCTATAACTCGACATCTGGCCGAGCAAGCAAGTTGGTACCGGTGATAGGCTGTAGGCCTCGTCACACATCTGACTTGTCCCGATGGCTCAGTAACACACATGAGAACCGTATGCCGACCGTGCGCTTATTCAATTCGGACAGCCACTCTCCATTTCCTTCAGTCGCTTGTACTGACATCTCGTTAGTGCCTTATCATGTGGTAATTCCTTTGGGAAGACGCCTAGTGATGATAATGTGCTGGAAGGCTTCGCAGCTCTAAGAGGATACGCATAATCAACTCTCGCCCAGATAGCAAACGTGCGGCCTCATTTGGCCCCTCGCAGTCTTCACTATCTCAAAGGGAGAGATGTCTTAATGTGTTAGATTATTTTATGAGTCATTTTCATTTGGGCAACACCACATCTTTCGAGATAGTCTAATTATTGTGGGTGGTACCCTACTGGAACGAAACACAGATACGCACGTTCTTTCCACCCAGACACAGGGTCACAGAGTACGCAGAGATAGTGAGGGCGTATATTCCACCGGTACTGCAGTGACTTTCGGATCCACATGAGCGGCATCCGAGTCGTGAACTTCAGTAAAGCCTTTTATTGCTTGTAACAGGGCTATTCCTACATTGCTGTTGTCGAGAGAGTTCCCTCAAAGGAACACCGCATATCTGATTGGTGGAAGAACAAAACTTCCCCCATCAGTTATTGCGTTTTTTAGGAAGTTCCGAGCCAACGCTTTCAATACAAAACGGCCTAGACACTCCCCTATTTTCTGATAAGGAAATGAACATATCTGTATTCGTCCCCTGGTTGAAGCGGAACATTTGTAAATCTGAGTCAGGAAGTTCTTGCCGGTGATCCATACCTTTCGTCCTAGGCATCAACCTCCACCAGATCTGACTAAAGGTCGGTCGGAAACAATGCTGTCAGACGGGGAAATTCATGATCGGCAGCTGGTCATGTGTTCGTTGAGGGGCAAACCTACCCTCGCCGGCTCCTAGTGTCAACTCCACAGTCCTCGTTCCGTCGGACGGCGCTCAAAAATCCCATCTCCTGGGAGAGACCGGAGTACAATGTGAATCTCAGAAGACGCGCTCCTCGTACATATGATCACTCTATCCGTGGCAGGGCAAATGTTTCCTACCCAAACAAACGGCTCCTTGACTCGTACTTGGTGTGACTCCCTGAACCCTGCAATCTACATCGGCGGGCGAATGAGCAGCAAAGAGCAAAGCTCTTGCTTGAACGAACTTGCCATAGTACTCAGAAGTCATAGCTCATATTGGTAATTCAGACGCCGTAAAGGATTGGTTACTCCGAGCACGTGGGCAATATAACCCTGTCAAGGAGGACGGACCTCAGCTTGTTTGCGCACAAGCCTTGCACCCCGCAATGCTGGATCTGACCAAATTTGGCAGCAAAGCTTGGCATGCAAGGCCATCACAGCGGCTCTGAGGTTAAGTGGTGTTTTTTCCTAAGTAGTACGTAAGCTACATGAGAATTTGAGTCAAAAGCTTGGCTTCTGAAATCACCCATGCTTACTCCTATCACTCTGAAGAACCAGCGTTAACATATATCACATACACACATTACCAAGGTACAGCTTTCGCAGCCGGTGTGACCTTAGGAGAGGAAGACGGTGTCGTTTACATAGGGAATAGGCCTCTATGCCTTAACAATACATCGTGCCTTCTGAGCCGCAAGTTTCAGTTTTACCTCTTTTTTTTCACCTTTTTGCCCACCACTTTAAACTCCCGATGACGCCAAGTAAAAGTTGGTCTGTGCGTTGGTGCGAACCTTAATACGCCAATCATTACGAAGCAAGCAAGAATCAAGGTCACAGGTCTAGTGTAGACAGAGGTTCATTCATTATTGCAGTCACGGTTTCGTAGTCGTAGTTTACTATGCTGGTTTTAGACTAATTACCCTCAAGCAAGAGCACATTCTGGCGGCTAGAGCAGAATTCAAGTACAGCATCATGGCTGCGCTGTCGAACCAATCGCCTCTGCCACATTTTTAGTTCGCCTCGGCTCCCTGGCTACCGCACTTCTTCTCGCAGTAGTAGGTTATCTAAGAAAGCCCGATGGTCAGATTTAATGACACAATTCCAAAAGTTACATGACATCCCTCGTCTCCGCCGATATGCCAGGCATTGGAAAGGCACTGAAGACCATCGAAGTGACAGTCGGGGCATTTGTCCCATTGGTTGTTGCCGGTGCTGCGATTTTTATAGTAATTGCAGGCACACTGAGTTCCCGCAGTGTCGATCTCGTATTCCGTCCATGAGCCGTAAGTGATGCCGTAGGGAGTCCCATTCCCGGTGCTGCCACGCTGCCTGTTCTTAACGCAGACAGCTGCGTTGTGCATCTTTGTAAAAGCGCTGAAGTCGAGTTAGCGATGGGGCATGAATGATTAATCGCCTAACGGCTGTGTGTACATAAACCGTGGCAAAAACGGCAAAAGTCGCAAACGTGGAGATTTGCATCTTGACGTTTGCAAAAGATATTGAAGTAAGATAATAGTGAGTAATGGACTAGGGGAACACTCGTTTAACCACAAGTGAAGAATTTGATGAAGAGATTTGCTCTGAGAGTGATTTGATCTCTTTCCAGCACAACAGCAAAATCACAGGTTGAAGTATCCCTGCGGTCTGTTATCCTAGGATGAGGGAGAGTGAATGATGGTGGCTCTCCAAAGATCATGAGGTTGGAATATCGTATATCATGGTCAAATGCCCTTTCCGCCTCAGGGAGTTTATAATCTATCAGATACTGTCTAGTGAAAGTATTACTCGCTCATCCAGCCGTTGAACTCCACGAATTTGGTCCCCAAGACGAATCGATGTGTAGATGGTTGCTTGATCTATCAGAAAGAAGCTTAGTGGTTGCGGTTTCCTTCTCGTGACGGCTGCTGAGTCGTGTTGTACTGGAAATTGCTAAACTCGATTAAGCAGGTAATTCACCTGTGTATGAGAACAGCACTCCAGCAGTAATTACACGAGACATCACGTCTTGACGCCACATGGGTAGGTAAAACTCCACCTGGCCGTTAGGGCACTTAGCAACCATATGTTGGACTAGGCCTACAGGGACCATGCCTGACTAGTGACAGACGTTCGGATAAGCACAACCGCGCTCCCGTGGATTCAACGATCATGATGAGAATGCTGCCAGTAGTTCACCAGCCGATCAGAGAGTATTGCATGAGTCGGTAAGAAGAAGAATACATACCATTCCAAGAATATATATAAAGCCTCGGAATAATCCCACAAAGAGTCATTTGCTATTTCCAACTCTCCTCATGTCCTCATCTACTCGCGTGAAATACTTCTCCGTCGTTTCCCTCAAGATGGTTTCTATATGGATTGCCTTCCTCTCTGCATTTGCTGCCGCAGTCAGCGCTGCGCCAACCGCCATTGCTGACAACAATTATGGTGCCCTTAACATCACCGATACCCTAGATCGCAATCTTCGCAACGGAGAAATTGTCGTTTTTGGAACGAGTTTTCGAAGTACGCAACTCAATCCGAATCGTTGATTTACCATGCTGACTTTTCAATTTGTTTTGAGGCTGCCATCATCATCCAGAACACTTGGGAACTCCTGTTGAAGGTCGAGGGTCTTGAGGCCGAGACTCCAGACATTGATCATGATTTCCTTAGGTCTGGTGATGAGTTCTCGGAGATATCCGTGAACCACACCGGTCTCGCCCTTGAAAAACGTGACTGCAACAGCAACTATCAGGCCGTAGTTGATCGCACTCAGCGCTTTGTTGATTGGGATGTCCAAATGTCCCCTGTTGTCATCGGTGCTGGCAGTAAGGGTATTGGCATTACCATTCCCAAGTCATACTCCATTGCGAACAGTGTCCAGGTTTCTGCTGGCATTGATCTGGGTCTCATCAAGGACCGACTCAAGACTAGCTTTGGGATCAACTACTCGCGTACTTGGACGACGGGCCGGGGCTACCTCATTCGAGGCACCGTTGATGATGGTTACACTGGTGTCGTTATCACTCGCCCCTGGACCAACCGCAAATACGGCCGCACCTTCCAGGGTTGCATTGGAAGCCTCCGACAGACTGGAACTTTTATGGCTGACAGCCACGAGGTGCGCGAATCCTTGCGTTGTAATAGTATTGACCGAGGCTAATTACTCTATCGCAGAATGGCTCCTGCGAGGGCGTTACTTGGGTCGGTGGTGCCATTACTGCCTGCATCAAGAGGCAGAGCTCTATCCCATTGTCCCGGTGTAATGGTAGCGGCAACTTCCGATAATCATTTTGGTGCTGTCTTTCGGAAGAGTTACGTTCACTGACATGGTCTGTGTCGCAGTCACTCAACCTAATGACGTCCTCCACTGTGGTCTGCATCATGGTGCCTCAAAAAACATACTGGGAGGGATTGATAGATCGTGTCCAATGTACATACACGAAAAATTCGGGCTGGGCCTTTCGACTTTCATTTGAATGTAACAAACACTGAATTCTGTTGGCTGTTAGTGGATAGCTACTATAATTAGTGCCAACATTGTTTGGCTGGAATGCTTCTATAAACGCACCTACCCTTTGACTAAATGACCTACTTATGATCGGGGGCTTTTAAGAGCCCGTTGTCGGAGTCAACATGGCGTAAGCAGCATGGAATTTTGCAGGGGGCTTCTATACGGCTTGCGCCATCGCGATAAGTGGCTACTCGCAACTTCCCTAACTAATCTGCGTAAGTAAGCCTGGGGTACGTTTATCTGGGAGAAAATCTTGCTCTACATACTCTCGTATCTAACATAGGCAGACTATCGGACGTCTAGTATCTAGGCACTCTCGATGCGTTCATAATACCGGCCTCCTCGAGACGCAGACAAATAGCATCGCCCCGTTCTTATCTGAAGCCATTCATTTCATCAAGACGCAAGTCTTAGATGAAAGATCGCGGCATCGTGACATTGTCAGCTGAGGGCGGAGCAAGGTCGAGCAGTCTCTGGTCTTACTACGTAGTTCATCGCTACATCTTTGCGAATGCCATCAGACCCATACTTGAATCGAACCAGCATTACACCGGCAATGCCTTGTGCCGATGTCAACCGCCCAGAGCTTATCGTAGGACCATGATCGGCAAGCAGGCTGGTCTGAGTCCCATTTCATTTTGAGGTCACGTACCAATAGCATCGCCATAGGACGCTAGAGACAGTCCATAGATGGGGAACTATCTTTCCGCGGGAAAGTTCGCCGAATGCCGGGTAAGTTGTGCGGGAAACCTTTAATCAGCACATTATCTAATGGTTTCGTCCGGAAAACTCGCACGCCTCAGGAGCCAAACTACAGGGGCATGTGGAATATTACATTACAAGGTGATGAAAAAGATTGTCGGAACATGGGGCAATCATTTCGGTTTGTTACGGCAAGAGTAAGGGTGATGAATACGAAGAAATTCACACTAGTAATCTTGCGTGTTAGAGGATTCTGTCTGGCGAATTCTTCAGAAGATGCTATATATTGGTCATAGAATTGCAACAGTCAAGCTTTCAGGGTTTCAATCTCATTGGGCTTTCTTTGAGTGGCCCCAAACTTTCCTGTCTCGTTTCGTTATTCATCCTATCACATCTCAACATGGCTAAAACCAGTCCTGTATTTGTCACGGCTGGCTCGGGAAACAACGAGCCGAAAGACAAGTCAACCCACCAAAGCCTTAGGCCTTCTCGATCCATCATATTTGATACGTCCGACGAAGAAACCGACACCAAGAAATTGGCAAGAGATCACCTCTGCGTTGGGTATGAGAACAAGTTTGATGGACCGCCCCCCGACGGCGGCGTCAAGGCCTGGACACAGGCTCTCATGGCCCATTTTGTTGTTTTCAATACTTGGGAACAATCAACTCTTTCGGCATTTTTCAAACATTCTATCGAGATTATCTTTCTCGGTCGGCTTCTGAAATTAGCTGGATTGGTTCCATGCAAGTCTTTTTTCTTTTCGTCGTTGGTGTATTTACCGGGCGTCTCACCGATGCTGGATATTTTCGAGCAGTCTTTGCCTCAGGATCTACGCTGGTGGTACTGGGAAGCCTGACCGCATCGTTCTCGAATCAGTATTGGCAACTATTCTTATCCCAAGGGCTTTGCGTGGGACTTGGCATGGGAGGTTTGTTTTGCCCTGTTATAGCTGTGTTGTCGACATACTTCAGCAGGCACAGAAACCTCGCTATCGGAGTTGCTATCAGTGGCTCAGCTACTGGAGGGATGATTTATCCCATTATTGCACGCCAGCTTTTACCCATGATTGGATTCAGTTGGACAATGCGTGTCATGGCACTGATCCAACTCATCACTCTCTTGATTGCCAACTTCTCGATGCGATCCAGAATACGACCGAGGCGGTCCGGTTCGGTGATTGAGTTTTCCGCTTTTACGGAGAAAGCCTATCTTCTCTTTACGATTGGCATGTTTTTTGTAAGTTGATCCTAATTTGATCTTCGTGCATCACTAATATCTTTAGAACTTCTGGGGCGTCTATTTTGCGTTTTATTAGTATGTTAGACAGCTGAAGCTGCTTCATCTCCTGTACCTCACTGAAGCTAACAGACTATATAGCATTGGTCCATTCAGTCGCGACAGGCTTTCATTTTCGTATGACAGTTCGATCAACATTCTTATGGTTATGAATGGGGTCGGCGCGATCGGTCGTGTGATTCCTGGCTTACTTGCAGACCTCTATTTGGGGCCATTAAATGTTGTGATTCCGGCCGCGGCTATTTGTATAACTCTTTTGTTCTGTTGGATAGCAATCCAGAGTTCCACTGCCTTGTATACTTGGGCTGTGTTTTATGGTAAGTCACCCATTCCTTTCTGTGTCCACTCTTTGAGGATTCCAGACAAACAATTCCCGCTTTGGCAAAACTAACCATTCTTTTTACACCTCCAGGTATCTTTGGGGCTACAGTTCAGGGTCTCTTCCCAGCAGCATTGTCATCATTGACAACCGATCTTCAGAAAGCAGGCACAAGGATGGGAATGGTCTATACAATTGTTAGTTTCGCAAACTTAACCGGCCCTCCACTGGCCGGACTTCTGATCAAGGCCGGTGAGGGTCGGTATATTTATGCGTTTATATTTGGAGGGCTATGTCTGGCTCTAGGTATATTATTCTTAGTCGCCTCTCGTATTGCTAAAGGAGGCTGGGGATTAGTAAAAGTCTAAGTAATTAAAACCGTAGTATATTTTAAACAGGGCATGTTATTTTATCTTTTGAGAATTTTTAAAATATATGAATCTTAAAGAGCGTTAATTAAATACGGGTAGTTTTAACTTATTATTATTAAACTTACTATTTATTTTAGTTTTTATAATATTTACTAGAATAAGACTTTATAACTCTATTATTTATTTATAATTTTTACTATTACTAATTATTTAAGTAGTTTTTTATATTATTTATATAATATAGGGAATTAATATACCGGCGTCGTAAATTAATATACCGGCGTCGCTCTTATACTAGCGTCGCTATTTTACTTTTTAATTAGTTTAAAAAAATAGTACTTTTTTATAAAAGTAGTAAAAGTAATTATATTAATATAGCTATTTTTACTATCCTCTCTAACCTAAGCTCTAGTTTAAGATTTTTAAAAATAAGAATACTATTATAACCTATATACTCGTTTAGAATTACTATATTACCTATTTAAGATTTATAAAATTTAAATAAGTTAATAATATAAGCTTTTATAAATTTTAAATAAATAAGGCTTTTTTTTATTATATATTTAAAATATATAAAAAATAAATTATAATAACGTTTACTTAACTACCTTTTTTAACGTAATTATAATAATTTATTATTATTATAAACTATTTTTTATTAGCTCCGTTTTTTTTAAATACTAAGCTATATTAGCTATTTATTTATATAATTCTTTATTATTCTCTTTTTATTAAGAACGCTAAACTAGCTCTTTATTTATTACTAAAATAAGCTTAATATCTAGTTTTAACTTAGCTAACTTATTTTTTTTATAAGCTTAGTTAACGTTAACTTATTTTTATTTTTAAATAAGTAGCCTTATTTTTTATTACTTATACTTTAGCTATTATAAATAGTACGGGCTTAATTAGCTAACCGGCCTTTTTTAAATAAAGCTAGTTATAATAAAATAAGTTATATTATATTTTTTAGCTTATTATAAAAGGATATAATAATTTTAAGGTTAAGGATCTAGTAATATAAATTTAAAAAAGACGTTTTTTAAAAACGCTACTAAGAATATACTTCTTACTTATTAAAAGTAGTTAAATTTAATATTTTAAAATAGATTTTATAATAATATAGGATACTTAGTTTAATTAAAATAGTATAATTTAGATTATAAAATTTAAAAGGGGCTAGGAATAGCTTCTTATTAAATAGTATTATTTTTTTTATAAGCCGGCCTTATATCTTAATTAAAATAAAATATTTTAAAAAAAGTATTATTTAAAGTTTGTTTAAGTATTTAAAGCGAGTACTTATATACTCCCGGCTTATAAATACCTCGTTTTTTATATAAGCCTAGTAAAAGCGTAGCTCTTAATTATTAATTATATCCTATATAACGTCGATAAGCTAATATAAGTAACTAAAACTATTTAAGAAATAACCCTTAATATTATTATTACTTAACTTAGTACTAAAAATAACGCGAATATTAAAGTTCTAGTATTTTTAAATAGAGTAACGGGCCTACTATGCTCTTAAAAATAGGTATGTTACGTAGAGGTATTAGAGGATTAGGCATTAATTATTAAACTTTTTATAGAGCTTAGTTTAGGTTTTTTTAAAAATATACTTAGTCTTAGTAAAAATAATAAGCTTTTATATTATAAGGACCCTACGATATATATAAGGGGGGGGTTCGTTAATAAGCGTATTAATATAGGCCTTATTTTTATTACTTAGCGTAGTTATTATTTATATTAGTAACTAATATCCCTTATTATTAGACCTATTATTATTATTATTATAGCTGCGGTCCTTAACTTACTTTTATTTAGCCCTAAGTATAATATTAGAGTTAATATAGTAAATATAGAGTTATTACTAAATATTTAGGAACTACTCGTTTAGTATAGTTTTTATTTACTTATTATAGTTTATAATAATAATAGTAGGGTAACGGACTAAGTATTAGTTTATAAATTAATAAATACTTACTAAGAAAAACTAAAAACCCTCTAGTTTTTTATTATTAATAAGGCCGAACGCGGTATTATAAATAAATTTAAAATAGGTCTACTTAGTAACTTAGAAAAGAGGGAGTTTAAAGCGATTAGTATTATAAATATTATCGAAGCTAATTACTTTAGGGAATCGCTTTTATATTTAGAAATAGTAAAAAAAGGTTTAAATAAGGCTAATAAAGTAGTTTAGCTCGTCGTTTATTTATTTTATTACGTATAGGATATTTCGTTTATTAAATAGCTTAATTAACGTTATAATTAGCGAGTATTTAATTAGTTTTTTTTAGTTTATACGAGCCTTAGCGTTATAAATATCTTACTAAGTAAATAAGGACTTTAAAAACTATTTTTAAATAATAGTACGTATATTACGAGCCCGAATCCTAACTCATTAGCTTATAGTTTTAATAATATTTTAAACTACCTTAGTAAGCTTATAATATAAAAAGTACGTAAAGGCTTTAAAATTAGGGCTATAATTATATTAATTATACTAAGGGTCTAAATAATAATATAATAGCTACTTATCCTTTTTTTAAGCCTCGGTAATAACTTATTATTTATAACCGTATTTATAAAACTTATATTATTAAATATTAATATTTTATATAGGCCTAGGCTTATTAAACTAATTATATTAGAAAGTATATTAAATAATTCGGCCTCGAGCTTTATACTTATTCCGCTTTATAATATTAAATTTATTAGTTTTTATAAAATTATTAACTTAATTAAAGAGGGTATTATAAGTTTACTCTAAATTACTAAGAATTAGTAAGTTTAGGATTTAGGTTATAAAAAGAGAAGAGGATTAGTTATTTAGAGTATAATAAGAGGCTATAATTTAAAAAGACGCTTCGCTTTAAATAAAGAATAGCTATAAAAGTAAATAGGGTAATAAGTTAACTTAGGGACCCTATATTTATTATTATTAACGGATATATTTTTATTATTAAAATAGTACTATTATTAGTTATTAATTAGTTTTAATAACCTATTTAATAAGCTAAAGAGTATTACTAAATTACTCTATTATAAAATAAGAAAATTATTAAAACTATTCGTTAGGGAGAGAGGGGTTATATTTTAAAAAAAGTTATAAAAAGGTAGTCCGCTAAGTTTTTGTTATTTTTTAAAGAAATAATAAGTAAAATATAATATAAGCTCTATATTAAAATAATTATTTATAAAAGGTTACGTATTTTATAATATATTAACTAAGAGCTTAGTAATAAGATTATATTACTTTTTAAAATTACTAACTTTATAAAATTAGCTAACGCTAAGGTAGCTACTTTTTAAAAAGGGAAATAATAATAATTAGTTAAATAATAATAAGAGGCCGTAATTAATTAATAGTCGTTCTTATAAAAGGAGAAGTCTCTTAATAAGGGTATTACTTTAAAATTAGCCCTAAGGAACGTTTCTAACTCTAATTATAGAAGCTATTATAAATAAATATTATAAGTTAGATTTCGAGGCTTAATAATATAACTTAAGTATAAAGGGAGTAAAAAAATAAAGGCTTAGGATACTTTATAAGTATCTAATAGAATTTAATTATATTAATAATTTTTTTTTAGACTAATTAAAAAGTAGAATAGCGACGCTAATATAAGAGCAACGCTAATATATTAATTTACGACGCCGGTATATTAATTCCTATAATATAATATATAATATTAATAAATACTCTTTTTATTTTAATAAACTATTTTTTAATTTTTTTAATTCTTTTTAATAAAGTTTATTTATTTTTTTATTTTATTTTTATTAATTACTCGGGAGATTTTTAATTATTATAAAGTTTATAACTAACTATAAATTAATTTTATCCCCTTAATAAAGTAATTTATTAGGGCCGTATTATATATTATATATTAAAAAAACTAAATATATTACGCTCTATTAGTAAAAGAGTAGTAAATATTAACTTATTTAGCCCTTTTTTAAAAAAAACCTCTATATCGCTATTAAAGTTTAGAACTTTTATAGTTAAGGAAGACCGCTTTAAATTAGTATAGCCGACTATTATAGCTAACTATTATAGTTAATTATTATAACTAACTTTTATTATTAACCTTTCTAGCTAGTATTACTACGTAAAGAGCAACTTATTTATTTTAAATTAAATAGTAGTTTTTATATTTAAATTACTATATTATATTAAGTGCGTACTTAGGATATATTACGTATATTATATAGTTAAAAAGTATATTATATTATATAATAATTTTTTAAAAATATAATCTTATTAAGGTCGATTTTTATACTTATAAAGCTAGAAAAAAAACTATTATATAAATTTTATATATTTAAAATAACTAATATTATATTAAATAATCCTAACTTATAAGAGAATTATTTAATAGAGTATAAACTAGTTATTAATAATTTTAAAATCTAAAAAAACGTATATATTTTTATAAATAATATAATTATTAATACCCCCCTAACAGAGTAATCCGCCGGGGCCGTACTATATATTATATATTAAAAAAAACTAAGTATAATACGCTCTATACATAATTGCTAACTAAAATAATAATTAATTAACTTAATTATTATCTTTTTTTTATTAATAGCTCTTAATTTTTATTACCCGCTTATAAAGCGAGCTTTACTTATTTTAATACGTATAGGACCTCTTAGTACTAGCTTATATAAATAACTAAGTCTAATATAATCTCTTTTTTTATATAAGTATTATTATTATTTAGGGGGTTTTATAAAAGCTATTTAAAATATTAACTTATTATTTTAACTTTATATACCTCCGGCCCGTTTATTATAATTATTATAACTAAACTAATATTAATATACTAAATCTTAATATCTATATTAGCCTAGCTATTTATAGTACTTATAATATTATTTAACTAAATTCCGTATTATTAAAAAGTACTTTATTACTCTTTAAGTATATTTATATTAGTTATAATAATTATAATATTAAGCTAGCTAAGGGCGCTTAGCTTAAAAAGAGTAGATCTATTAATAAGTATCTTTAGCTTATTAATTACTAACTATATACTAAGAATAGAGTAATAGTTTATATATTAATAAGTTTATTTAATAAATTTATTTAATTTAAATAAAAAGTAGCTTTAAGTAATATAAGAAATAGGGAATTAATATACTAGTATCGTAAATTAATATACCGGCGTTATTCTTATACCGGCATTACTATTCTACTTTTTAATTAGTTTAAAAAAAATTATTAATATAGTTAAATTTTACTAAATACTTATAAAATATCCTAAGCCTTTATTCTTTTACTCCTTTTATACTTAGGTTATATTATTAAGCCTCAAAATCTAATTTATAATATTTATTTATAATAGCTTTTATAATTAGAATTAAATACGTTCCCTAGGGCTAATTTTAAAATAATACCCCTATTAAGAGACTTCTTTTTTTATAAGAGCGATTATTAATTAATTATAGCTTCTTATTATTATTTAGCTAACTATTATTATCTCCCTTTTTAAAAAGTAGCTACTCTAATATTAACTAATTCTATAAAATTAATAATTTTAAAAAGTAATATAACTTTATTACTAAGCTCCTAATTAGTATATTATAAAGGGAATTGATAGAGAGGCATGCAGAATTGATACAGAGGCATGCACCTTACACCGGCGTCGCTGTTCCACCTTTTGATTGGTCCAAAAAAACAGTACCTCCCCACAAAGGCGGTGAGGGTGACTGCACTAACATGGCTATTCCTACCATTCTCTCTTACCTAAGCTCTGGTTTGAGATTTCCAAAAGTAAGAATACTGCTATAACCCACGTACTCGTTCGGAACCGCCACATTGCCCATTTGAGATTTATAGATCTCAAATAAGCTAGTAATACAAGCTTTTATAAATCTCAAATGGGCAAGGCTTCTTCTTGCTATATACTCAAGATATATAAAGAGTAAATCATGGCGACGTCCGCCTAACTACCTCTTCCGACGTGGTTGCAATGA